>VYZW01024834.1:56548-77771 GCA_013401315.1 Balaeniceps rex | reverse complement strand
AGCAATGGCACTGACTAGGACTTGATTGCCTTGATAGATGCAACAGCACGTACAACACTAATATATCTTAATCCTACTGTCCTCACTCATGCAACCCTGGCAAAAGGCTCTGTCCTGCAGACATCTCCAGCCCTGGGTCTTTCTTCAGTAGCCAGACTGGGGGTCCCTTTTGGTGGCTGGTCATGTGGATTGTGGTGTGCAGGCACACAATGTCACTTCTGTGTGGTACTGCAGGCTTTGAATTTTCCCTTGAAGAGGACAGAAGGAAGAGGGTGAAAGGAAACAGCCTGACTCACACCAACACCTGGAGCATTTGCTCCATAGCCAGAGCACCACTGACATGAGAAAGGTTCACCCCTGGTTTGGGGAGTTGTTCTCAGAGCAGCTCTCTTCCTCATCAGCTGGTGACAGCCCACCCCCTCCACGCCCTGTGCTGTGGGAAGTTAATTTAGAAGCCAGCTTTGCCATCTGTGGACTACCCCATGCTGGGAAAACCCTCAGCTGGGGAGATCTGTTGTCTTTCCAGAGGGGCGCAAAGAAATCGGAGCGTGGGAGAGAACATGGACCTAAGAATCCTTCTAAGTCCTTAGCAAATTTCTCCAGGCATCTCCCACCTCTTTCACCCAAAGTACCTAAATGTGTCCTTATAGTGATGTCTGCTGTTGACATCAGAGCAGACTCACAGCAGCGCTCCTGCTGCCGCCCTCAGCTGAGTCATGACTCATGAACAAAGGGGATTTTGACCATTGTTATTTTATTATTTTCATTATTTCATTCATCATCTTAATTTCCCTCTCTCACTCCTGGCCAGAAGAGAAAGAAAGGCATACACACACAAAAAGAAAAGGGGGAAAAAAAAGGAAAAAAACTGCCAACATGGTCCACATCTGGAAACTGATTTCCCAACCCCAGAACAAAGAGCTCTGAAATTGTGGCTCCAAGTCTCCTGTTTGTGTTCTCCCATTATGTAAAAAGTCCTATAATAAAATCTAATGGAGAAGAAGCCCAAGTGTCAGCAAGAATTATTTGGAATTTATTAGTGAACGAGATCCATTCGGAAGTTCTTATAGAACTGTACATTGGTCTTACAAAGCTATTAAGCTCGAAAAAGCTGCAGGAGCATGACAGCTTTTGGTTCCAGAAAACTTCTCCCTATAGATCAGGCTTGGCTTAAATCACGTCTTTAATCCCGGCTAAACTACTGTGCCATTTCTGTTACTTTCCATGTTCAGAAATATCACTCTTACCAAAGTTTAGTGCTGTGCAGGGATGGGGAAGATTATGGAGACACAAAGAGAATGCTAAGGGGAGAAAGGGGAAGAAAAACAATTTTAGAAATCATCATTCTTCAGCAAGGGAAATGGGGACAAATAGTTCCTAAGAGAGTTTAGGACATCAGTCATTTTTAACAGCAGGAAATTTCTTAGAATGGGTTAAAAATCTACTACTGACACTTTTAACAGAAAATGATTTTGCAAGTCAACAGAAATGTTCATGTGGGGAAAAAAATTTCAAAAACATTCAGTTTTTAATTTGAAAAACTGTAACCCCATAGCATTTCAATGGAAAAAAAAATACATGCATTGTTGAGAAATGGCACAGTGCACCCCACTGGGACAGAAAGAAAACTGTTATTAGTTGAGAATTGTTGAGGAGAGGACAATTATTTGAGGGCTTCAAAAGAAGATGCTCCTCTGACCTGCTTGATCACATACAGAAACACTCAACAGCCATGTGTACTTCAGCTTCCATTTCCATCTCGGGTCTGCTGAATGGCAGCCCAACACACTGGCTCTACATTGAAAGTCAGGGCTCATGTACAGCAAAGATTTGTCCTTTAGCTCCAAGCCAAAGTGATCTAGGAAGAGACACCACAACTGGATGCACATGAAGGAGGCCACATTGTCCAACAGTCTCCTGGTCATAAGCCCTTCTTCCCACCCCCTTTTTCTTTCATGTTACTTAGCTGTGCCTATGTTCAGCATTGAATCATTGGACCTAGCCTTTCATCTGGACCCTCGGGATGCGTTACAGGGATGGAAAGAGAAAGGCACTACTTAATAACACTTTCCAAGTACAAGGGAGAGGAGATTCCTGGAAAATCAGGTTAAGAGTGTCCAAAAAACTTCTTCGAAGAAATGTGGCAAGCTGTATATAGCTAACTATTTATGGTGGAGATGGACGTTAGACTACCCTTGAAGACAAGCGGCTGCTGTCCAGACAGAGGTCTTAATCATCATTCCAGTTAGTCACCGAAAACTAAACACATCATAAGTAGGTGGGGAAAAAGGGCTATTCCAAATAAATAGCCTCATTATTCTGCAGGAACTGTTCTAGCTCATATGTGTTTACCTACATTCATATTTAAAAAGAAGGCCTTGAGCCAAACCATGGATCCAGAACTTGAATTCTGAAACCAGTCTTCTTTCTCCATGAGTGGAATTGCTCAAACAAGAACAGACTTGGTCAAAACTTTTTTTTTTTTTTTAAATGAACCGTGGCTTTTCTTCAAAAGAAAATTAATTTATGAGCATTTTCTTCTCCCCTCCCTCAAATTTTTCAGTAAAAAACAGAAAACAAGAAACTTTTTCAGCTTTGTTTTTCTTCATTCTTCCTCTGTTGCCCCCCTTTTCATGGCAAAACAGAATAAAAGCTGATGTGAAGGTGAGGGGGAAAATAAAAGACACTTAAACTAACAAAACCTTTTCATTTATGTCTTTTAAAACTGGAAGTTCACAGAGCTGTTTTCTGCTGCTTTTCTGAGATGGTTTCCGATTTTTGCCTTGCTTGCATTTTTACTGTCAAATCAGAAAACTGAACTTACTTTTTTTTTTGAGCAGTGCTCAAAAGCACTTGCAGGAAATGCTAGTAGGAGACAACCTGTATTGCTCCTGCCTCCATTAACACACCCTATGAAACATTCTTGCTATCTGCGGATATGCCCAGCTCTCAAATACAGCCTAGGTGTGGTCCAGCAGCTCAACTCACTGGACACCACATGCTATCTGTTTTTCTGTGAAGAATTTTAGTGCCAGATCTCAGAGGAGCCATTGGTCTCTGTAACACATGACGCAAACTCCCATTACCAGACCTATCTCTGTTGTAGTTATCCTGCCCAGAGCAGTGCAACTTTAGCAGAGCATATGCTCAGCCTCAGGCCTCTGCAGCCTTCTCTCTAAAATCATCATTTCTCTCATTTATGAGCAGCAGAAACACATACTCAGCCTGCTGGTTTCCAGCCCAGAGACCTAAGTTAACCAGCTGAAGACAAGGTCTTGTGTCCCCCCATCACTTCCCTGCACTACTTGTGTCCCTCCCAGGCTGCCAGCTGACCTCAGCATATGACAGCACTCTCAATTTTACCCCAACTGTTGCAAGAGTCAATCCATTTCTCACGCTCCAGGTCTTGCAGTCAGGTGTAATGTACAATTTTTATTAATAAAAACCTTTTCTAGCCTTCATGCTTGCACAGGAAAACTTGGAGATGACCTCTGAACATACAGGCTCACAAACCAGGTGGCAGCAGTAAAGAAGTAGGTACATATTTCAGCCTCATGATTTTTCATCCAGCATCACAGTTTGTCAAGACTTGACTCACGATTTTTGAACTCTGCCAAGGCTGACAACACTGACCGTGAACTTTGAGAGGTTTTGACGATTTACTGAAAGGGAAGTGGGGACTCAAGCTTGTGACACTGATGCCTTTCAGTGCTGCGAGCAAGTCAAGTCTGTCGTACATCTCAGCAGAGTACTGTCCCGTGGAGACAGCATGCACAGGTCTCATCTCACCCACTCTTGTCCAAGCCGGCCACCTCCCTTGAGGACACGTGCAGGGTAGAGCCATCCTCTGTCGGTGCAAAAGCAAGACCCAGTCCTGCTCCTCACAGGAATCCATGAGAATTTTTGCCTTTAGCACATTCACAGAGACAGGGTCTTGCCCAAAGCACATACCAAGGGAATGAATCTTCCAGAAATGTGAATTCTCTTTGCCTCATACCAAAACATTCATAGTAAGACCAGGCAGCACTCTGCATCAAAACATTGGCAAGAGGAAAAGCTAATAAAAAACTAAGACTCTAAAAAACACCAAGAAAAACCTCCCAGAAGAAACAAACGTAAGAAGAATATGCTGCCTATTAAGTGAAAAAAATGCTAACAAATTAATGCTGTCTTATGATGATATTGAAATATTTACAGGAAGAAAGCACAGAGTTTTGGCTGGCAAACACAAAAAGTATCTATCACAACTATTTTCTGTGCAGAGCAAAGGGGAGAGGAAACAGAGGAGGAAAAGTGGGGGAGTGAGGGGAGGGTGAAAGAAAGGGGACAAAAAAGCAGGGAGAGGAAGAGGAGGACAGAGAGCAGAGTTCACAATAGGAAGTCATGCTGCTCCCTATTTACCTGCCAGTAGCCAGATTCATTGGCACCTCCCTTACGCAACAGAGACTCGTTCACTTCCCCCACAAAAGCAGCAGATTACTAACATAGCCTGCCAACAGCATGCATATAAAGTTAGGCTGCCCAATGGGACAACCGGGGCCAAATGAATGGAAAGAATATGTCAGTTATTAATTAATTTGTTCTATATTCATGTCATTATAGATAATTACATGAGTTGGTTCCACAGCCTGAGCCTTCCTCAGCCAGTAATTCCCGTGATTCATGACCAACAGTTGCATAACACGGCTGTCAATGACTTCATCATGTTGCATGGAAAATGCTCTCTAGATACATGGTTGCACAGTGACTCACTTCGACACCTTGGGTTGACATTTGCAACCTGGGCCAAGCCTGTCAGTAAGACAAAGGCGCTTCTTGTGAGGTTTCCAAGCTGTAAGGGTAGGTATTGAACAATGGAGCACACAGGAGAAGGCAGTAAAAGGTAGCCCTCAAGCATTCAGTTCATGTATGCAACAGCTGAGTGCGTTGGCACAAGAAAATACTCAAAGCAACAGCTCTTCTCTGGCAACAGCTAACGATGGTACTAAAGAGTGCAAGGCATATATAGTCCATTTTCATGCCATAAGCAAGGAAAACAGAAGAAATACTGCACAGCACTTTGAAGACCACAAGGAGGAACATCTCAGGAAGTTCTCAAGAACCAAGACAGGCCTTTCCATTTAGAGAGAAGATGATATTTCAGAATTGAGAGCCAGCAGAGACAGCAAAGTGCCGCAGAACAGCCTGAATCAGAAGAGGAAACATTACAGAAAATAGCACTCAGACATCACTTGGGAAGAATAAACAAGATATACTGTAAATCCAGGCACACGGGATATGGGAACTTCTGACCAGGGCCAGACACCAGAGCAGTTCGCTCAAGCCATCTCCACTCTGGAGACACATGAAAACTCAGAGCTGTAAACAGAAGATTAAACAGATGCTTTCTCCTCTCCATTGGAGGAACTGGGACCAAGAAGGTGTTGATGTTGATCAGTTTTCCCAACTCCTTCTGCAGTCCTTTGTTAAGTCTTTAAGAAAAATCAAAAATAAAAGAAGGATCTTGGAAGCAGGGTATAGCATGAGCCCAGTCATGTATCCTGCATGAAGAAAGGATGATGCATAGAGAGTGACACCCAGAGTGAGCACCAAGGGAAATGTTTTCACTGAGCAATGGTTTTATACAGTGGATGAAAACAATCATCACACTCCTACTGGTTTTGTCGACTTGGTTCTTTCTGGAGAAAGATAAGCATGAGCAGGTAAAAATAAAGCCATTTTGTTTTGCTGAAGAAAATCTGAATTTTCTATTTGAAATAAGATTCTATCTTGATTTTTTTTTTTTTTTTGGTGTTAAGTCTTTACTCCAGAACCTTGAGTGCTTCGTTCGGTGTGGAAAAAACAAACACAAGCTTGCAGTTTTTAGTTCAGCAAGGAAGCCAAAAAAAATTTCTCAATTCCTCCCATCTTCCCTGCCATTTTGGTCATCCACCCAACCCAGCCTCCAGTCATTTCTCTTTAGATGCACCCACTTCCCATGCATCCTGGAACTGAGGCACCCACAGGAGTCTCTCAACCACAAGACAAAAAACTTCTGGCAACAGTGCAAGAGGCTGCAGGTATAACCAGGACCTCTAAGAAACCCAGAGTTAATGCTAGGAAGATAGGAACAAGCAAGGCCTGTTGTAGCTGCTAGGATTTGCTGCTGCTCTGATTGTATCGCCACAGATGCTCTCCAGCAACACAGGGAGGACAAGCTGATAGAGGACACACATCTCCCTAAATGAGGGTATACAAGGATCCTGCTGCTCCTTCATAGGCCTGGTATTGGTAGCAGCTGGACTTGCAGTTGTCCTCACCTCATCATGTCATAGCTATGGGGAAATGTCTTTTTCCATCTGACTTTGCACCCTTCCAAGCTGGCCTTGACCCCATGGGGAGAGACATCACAGCTGCTGATCACGGCACCTATTTGTTCACATTTTGCCAAGCCAGTGGTGAGCCAAGGGCAATATGCAGTCACTTCAAGGAGCCTTAAATGGCACTTTAAGGCTCTCACACTTTCATAAGGGCACAAGAGAAGGCATGACAGAGCCAGATCTCCCTGCTGTCCCTCAGGGAATACTCTACTCACCACAGCCATGCACATTTCTTCCTGCATCCCTCTGGCCCTGCTGCAATAAGTGACACCCATTCATGTGCCAGGCAAGCCATGCTGCTGCTCCCCTGACTGGAGCTACTTGTTACCTTAGATCAATAACAAAAAAAAAAGAGCTCTCCCTTGGATATCATGCAGTGCATTCCAGTTCCTCCCTAGTCAGTGTTTGTGCAGTGTTTTAAATACGTGAAGCGTTATATAAATGCTAACTATTATTATAATGTTCCCCTCCTTCCAGTCAACTCCCCCCGCAGACCCACAGACACATTCCCCACCTCCCGTTTTAGCATGTTCATGGCATCAGAAATTACCCTGTTTTCATTTACCCTGCCCTTTGCCATATGATCCCGGCCCTCAGAAGCTTTAAATAGTCTGCATTATTATGAAGGCTTGTTAGAACTTGTCCCTAATCACTCCAGGAATAATCCTTGACGGCTTGTTTCAGACCGTGCGTGTGAATGGCTGTGCAACAACAGGGCTCTGGCTTGCTTAGGTCCCTCCTAGAAGGGGAGTTAAAGCTTCGTGCCCAAAACAGGATGAATGGCACATCATGGGGGCCATGCACAGTACTGAACCCATTGCTGTGTCTGCCTATGCTAAAGCTCTTTTGAGTGAAGACCTGAAATGAAAACCTACATTTCAGAAAAGAACAGGCTGACCATATTACGTGTTGATAGATGCTGAGCAGCAGAAATCAACCTGCCCTTTAAATGCAGGGACACTAAAAATGGTGCAGTCAATGCTTCCCAGAACTGTGCTCATTACAGCTGGTCCCAGGGCTCACACTGTTTGTCTGCTGCACAAGAATTCCAGTGTTAGATACTGAAATATAAGCTCTCTCTCTGCCGGGGTTACGACCCCTGTTGTCTACCTTATGATGGTGATACAGATTGAGAAAAGAAAGAGAGAAATCTGGTGCTTAATAAATCTGTTTCTCAAAGGCTGGCAATTGTGATTTCAACGTCATCCACAGGAGAAAATCCAAGGCAGAGATAAATCTGCTTTTCTGGTTTGGGTTCCATCTGCAAACTTAGAGGAAAACAAATCACACAATAGCATGACGACACCAAGACTTGTGCTATGTAGGCTGCAACAGTGTCTACCTTGAAGATGGAGTATCGGGCAGGGCGAACAGATTACCAGACCTTTGCAGACCTGGGGTCACACATTAGCCCACTGTGATAAAGCTTCTGGTGTTTGGAGATTTTGTATTCATACTATGCATTGACAATATTATCTCACCCATTACACTCTCATGACACCATAAGTACCAAAACGATAAGCAAGAAGCAGCTGAGAAACACCTGCTAAAATACTATTATGACAAAATGCCTTTGCACCATAGCTCAGCATCCAGTCTGGCCAAACATGTGGCCTTCATGTTTTTTGATGGTCTTGGAACATTTTGCTGGCCATCTCACCATCTCTAGGGCACTAGAACAGGTATCTGAAGGAATTAAGAACAAGAAAGGAGGTTTTGGTGCTTGTCTTTTATCTCCCAAACTCTTCACAGGTATCAAAGAAGAGAAAGACTATACAGAGTCTTTTGGAATCAGGAGATGCTGACCATCACATAAGCCGGATGGTTTGAGGATTTTGGCTGAGATTAATACCCTGTAGCTTAGTGCTTGGTCAAAAAAAAAAAAAAAAAAAAAAAAGTCATTTGCAGCACTTCTATTTATTATGTGGGCTACCAAGATGAAATCAGTCCTTGACAAAAAGGGAACAAGGGAAGCTGCCTAAATGCCTGGAAAAAGGGTGGTGAATGAAAGGAGGTGCTACATGAAGCCATATGGAGTGGAACTGAGGTAATAAGCCCTGAGACGCTGGGCACCAGGGGTACCCGTGCAGTGGAATTATTGAGGGGATCACAGGCTGCTAAACAAAGACATTTGGAAAAGCTTCCAGCCATGCTGTAGAAGGTCTATTTTCTTGATGTGGAGTTAGCTCACTCACAGGAGTGCTCACTGTCTAATACGGACACAGTAGGCAAAACTATGAAATAATATTAAGAAAACTCTTTAAAGAGAACATCCTTACATTGCTGTAGTCCATAGAGGATTTTTCAAAGGAAATTTCATCGTTCTGCACTGCAGACAGCCACACAGAGACAGGCAGAAGTGAATTTATCTTATCTAAGGGCACCCAGCAAAATCAGTGACAGAGCCAAGTATGGAGGAGCTTTGATATTCTGGTCATGGAGCAAAATGTGGCTATTCAGTCCCATTTTATGCTTTGTATCCTACACCACAAACCTGGGGTCACAGGAGTGGGAATACTCAGACTCTTTAGGAAGCCAGTAATTTGTGCTGTAAAACAAAGACAGGCTTAAGCCAAGTTACTGCAGAAGATGGACTTGGCTTCCTGATGAGCAAAAACATCTGAGGGCCAAGCACTGCCTGCCCTCCTTAAGTAAAGGTGTTGGCAAGCAGGAAAGGAACTCAAGCATGCTCAACACTAAAGCACGAGACCTGTTTCTCCAAGATGCAAAGTCAAATTTTGCACAAGGATAAACCAGAGCAGAGACCAGCATGGCTTGCAGCTGTGTCTCCCCACAGAGATGCAGGCTCCTTGCAATGCTGCAATGAGCAGGCAGTTACAGAAACTACAGCAGCGACACACTCAAGAAAACAATGTTCTTCAACATATGCAAGGAGAGCCAAGCCTGAAGAGGAGAGAGAAAAGAGCTACCCATAAAATAAATACGTAAATAAATCTGTGAAAGCAGGTCCTACTTCAAAGTTGGACCTCAAGATGAAAAATACAGTAACAAGCAGTCATTCCTAGAGAAGCTCCCCTCGAAGAAGAGCCTGGGGACACTGTGAGCACAGCCTTATTCTAATGGATGGTCAAGTAAACATGCAGGGGGGTCCTCACACTATTTCACCATGTGGATCTCACTGAGATGTCCAAATTAGAAACTGAGACTCCCTGCAAACTCCACAGAGAGAGGCAGACATTTTTTTAATGTGATTCAGAGCCCAGAGGGTAGGAACCTAGCTCCTGTTCTACTTATGTGGTCCAAACCACCCCCAGAAGTGCCTTCCCCTCTTCTTAGTCCACACTCAGAGTGTAGGCAGCCTGACTTAGGCTCCTATGCTAAATGGTGAATATTACACAATGACAGCGAATCTCTGAAATCTCCTCTATGTGGCAAGCATGGTATGAGCCCAGAGGGAAATGACAGAGAATCTGAGACTGGGAACCTGGTGCTGCCTCATAGGGTGGAATGGCAGAGCTGTGGCGAATGCTACTTTTCTTTATTATTTTTATTTATTTTAGGACTTTGATAAAGGCACATGCTAAAGATGGAAGGAGAATCAACTTCATCCATCACTAGACATGCATATAAAACAGAGTCCTGTTCTTAATGGGAGAGAGAGTAAAAGCTCAACTAGACCAGATGATAAAATTGGATCTTCTATAGAGGAGCTACAGAGAAAGCGTACAATAACTGGAAACAAGAAACAGAAGATTTTACTGAGCTCAAGAATGAAAAGGTGTTGACTAAATCCATGCAAACAGTTGTGGTAGTCATGGCTGAATTTGAATTTAAAAAAAGAGCAGTTTCAGCTCTGGATGCATTGAGCATCAGTTGCCACTGCCACACAGCACATTAATTATTTAGTCGTAGTTAACTATTGTGCTCTTGACAGGTTATCAGCCAGGAAAGCCACATTCTCTTCAAGCATAAAAAGAAAAAAATACAGGAACAGCAGAGGTAAAACTGCTGAACAGGATTTTGTACATTGGACATTGTAACACCTTATCAGGCCCCAGACGCATGAGATCAGAAATGCCAGCTGGAACCCACAGGGCTTATCTGGGCACTCAGAAGCGTAGGAAGAACGAGAGCCAGAGGAGTTTTATTCTATATGAATCCCTGAATGCTGCCACTGTAGATAAGGAGCAAAGTCCCAGGTCCCACTAAGTCAATGACAAATCTCAGTTTGACTTCATTTGGGCTGGGATTTCCTGCCCAGCAACCAAGGGTAAAAACCACACTAAGCACAGGAAAAAGACAGCAGAAACTACTGAAGCCGTGCATGGCCCCTGGCTGCACTTGTTTTGAGGCCAGCATGAACCTTCCTGCGTTAAATGGGAAAGGTAGCTGGGTTGAGTTTTTTGTTGGTTGGTTGGTTGGGTTTTTTTGCTCAGCCAGTACTCAGCCTGGTTTTTGGAGGTTTAGGGTTGGGCTTTTGGGGAGATTAGGAATTGGTTTCAGTATATGAGGATGTTTCCCTATGCACAAAGTGACAAGGCTTAACAGCTCGCCTGCCGTCAGAGGAGGTTCTCGGCTCCCGAGGCAGAAACCCCACGTGATGTGAGCTGGGGAAAGCGTCAAATCCCAGCAATGTGCCAAGAGGTAAGAGCCATTGGACCATGAACAAATAAGAAAATAAAAAAAGCAAGCAGCAATCTGCCAAAGCAATAACCTGCCATCTTACACAAGGCACCAGTTTGCTGGAAGGAAGACTGGGGCTTGCGACAAACTGTGCCAGACTCAGTCTCCTGCAGGTGGAGGCTTGCAGCATCACCTGCAGGCTGGGGCTTAGCCACCCTGCTCTCGGCCAGGGGCAACCCTCTGTCCAGTGGGAAACGGAGGAGGCTTTTGCATAGAAATCAGGAGAACAACCTCCCTGTCTTTTGAGGGCATCCAAAATGCTGCAGGCTACACTTGCCAGTGGTAAGACATCTCAAAGACAACAGGAGAAACAAAATAGGTACCACACTCTAAGTATTAGAGTAAAAAAACCACCTCTCATTCAATGCTAATATGCTATCTGCTTGGGGGGCCTTATCTACTGACACACGAGACAACATGTAATAAACTTCAACCTGCTGTTGGCTTTGGGGCTGCTTTTGAAAACAGTCCAAATTTCAAGGGAAGGAGATGCAAGCACCTTTCCAGTTTCTTCTGCCTGTTTCTCATGGAGTAGCAGACCTTAACTCTCCTTTTGTGGCTGTGACAGCAGAAGGAGCAGAGGGAGGAGGAACCCCGCGAGGGTGCTGCCTGCGTTGCCCAAGAGCTGTGCCAGCAGAAGCCACGCCAGGGCCAGCAGGGATCTGGGGAACCTCTCTCACCTCTTCCCAGCCACCACAGTGACCTTCCAGCCTGCTCCAGCCATCTCAACCCAACACCTCCCAGGAAGGGGGTCTTCCCCAGCCACATCTCAGCTGCCCAGAGGGATGTGGGGCACCGCAGTGCCACTGGGAGAGATAGGCAAGGGCTTGTTTTCGCCCTTCATCAGTGCCCCCTCTCCCTCATGCCGGGTGTGTGGGCTTTTTACGGTGCAAATTAAGTGCACACTGGGGCCAGGGTGGAGGCGCAGTGCACCAAGCCCCCGTCTCGCTGCCTCTGTACTGTCACCTTCCATTAAGCAGCTGGTGGCCAGGAGAAGGGGAGGAAAAAGCCAGCGGCGTGTTTGGTTTGCTGTTTTTGTGGGTACTTTACAACTTCAAAGGCTTCCCTCTGGTTCACAAGGGGCAAGGGGCAGAGGTCAGTAGGCACGGTTTGACCTCCCTTTCACCTCCTCCCCGAAAGGGAGAGACGCACACACACAGAGGAAGAAGAAAAGGAAGACAAGATCCTGGCAAACACTTTTATCCTCTAATCTTTCTTCACCTTAGTGCTGTGGAGGCTTTGTCCAGCAGACAAAGTGCCCTTCAGAGTCTGACACTTCCATGCTGGACTCTTCCTCCTTCACCTCCTCTCTGAGGAGGAAATAGAGCAAAACAGCAGCACCACAACACAGAAGAAAAAAAAAAATGCTGCTCTTGGGGGCTGGATTTTCTCATTTTTGATTTTGGGTTGGGTTTTTTGGTTGTGTTTTTTTCCCAGCTAGATATCGATCCATCTATATATAAGCCCCACAATTGCTCATGAGAGAGGGAGAAAACAGGCATGATCGTTCAAAATCCAGCCCGGGATGTGAAAAATGCATTTTCTTGTCTTTAAAGACAGCATTGTTGTATTTATTTATTTATTTGTAATGGCGAGGTCGCTAGCCCTGGGGCACTGAGGAATAAGTTCGAGTTTCAGAAAGCTCTCCACAGCTGGTGATTATATCCCTTGCAGTGCATACAGAGACATTGAGAAAGCAGCAGAGAAAGTAAACAGTATCACTTCTGGGGATGGAGGGGGAGAGGAAGAGGGGGGCAGAGGAGGAGGAGAAGAGAGGCAGATGAAATTTAAACTGGCGACCAGCCCAGCCACCAACTTAAAACAATACAGCAAGAGGAAGCCAAAAAGGAAAGAAAAACAGAGAGGGGTGTGTATGGAGACACACTCTGTGTGTGTGTGTGTGTGCGCGCACGAGACAGAGTGCGCAAAACAAAGCAAGAGCAAAGAAAGGAACGGATGAGGTTGCAAGCTGAGGTTTCAGGAGCCATCTCTGGGGGTCCATCACAGAGCAGAACATCTTGCAGGGGGAGGTTTTGGGGGCACAGTCATCATCCCTGGTGTAAATACATCTACGAGCATTTCTAATCAAGCTGGCAAAGCGTAGCTGTTCACCTCTCTCAAGAACAAGAGGAGGAAAACCACAGGGTCTAGAAACAACAGTCCCAGCCTTGTCACCTCCTGGCATCCTCAAAACCAAGAGGGACAAGAAAGTGGCAGGCAGGTCCAGACTGAGATCTAGTAACTGGTGCTCTCCAGGTTGGCACAATGCAGGTTCAGGCTATGCTTGTCTTTCAGCTGGCTCTGGGAATCACATTCCTACTCAGCTCAAGGCAGTTTCATGTTAAGCTAGTGCCTTTCTCAAGCATTTTGGTTTTGCAGAATGGGAGAGAAAACAGAGTCACGACTGGGTGGTGCTCTGGAGCTCCAAGTGTTTTGTGTATTTACAGCACAGGGCACAAACTAGATGCAGTTTGGTCCAAGCCTGTACAAGCCCTCCTCACACGGACTGGTCCTGGATGCTGGCTGAGGCTCAATCCTCACCTTCCAGAATAGGTCTGGCTGTGTTAGATCTTCTCTGGTCATGTTGACCGTGATCTCACTGGAATGAGGTTAGTCATCTTAGCATGGGGGAAGGGAGAGGCAAGTTTTTTGGAACATCCATCTGCCTGGGAAAGGCTAACAAGCCCTCCTTTATAGATGTCTGTATGCGGACCTCGGCAGAAACACAGTTGGAAACCCTGTGGAGAGATAGTGTACCTTAAAAGGACCAGGCCAGCCTGTTCTTCGGGCTGCCCATCCAGCTTTCTGCTACCTTTCACACCAGGAGGAGTCAGGCATCCTGCAGGTTGATGTGTCCTCTAAAGCACTCCAGCAATCACCCTCTCCAAGAAACAACACAAATCTTAAAGCCACAGCTGCAAGCCTCAGCAAACCATGGCTCTCGCCTCACATGGGAGAGCAGCGATGCAGCTACGCTGCTGGCTGAGCTTCAGCACCCTTGGTGGTACTTGATAGGACAGGTTGGTCAAGTACCATGAACTCTGAGTACTTACTACTTAGTGTATTGCTCCTTTGAATTAAAGGCCTCCCCAGACAAGCTTGTCTGCTAACCTCAGTGGCCTCCTGTGCATCAAGACTAGCTGGCACTGCCCTTCTCTGACTGGCAGTTAACCCTTCACTGGCTGTCACCAGTTTGGTGAGAGATGTATCACAACAGGGGCCCATTTGTGCTATACTTTGTAATTTCTATATATGGCCTAGACCAGAACCTGACAAAGCAGACATCACAGATAAATACAGCAAACAGCACTGCACTCTACAAAGGATTCCTGAATTCCCCCCACCTCAAGTCTTCATGAAGATTTAGTATGGATTCAACTGATCTGGCAGCTTCACCAAGGGTTTCTTGTCCCCTGCCTCCTTGACACAGGTGCATTTGAAATCTGCTACCAGAAGTTTCAACTGCTACAAATGATGCTTCAAAAGTACAGGATGGTGATAAGTTAGATCCTTAGCACCCCATTGGGAATTGGCCAATAGTTCAACATTTCTTATGAACCTAAGTGACTGATGGTACTGAAAGGAGATATTTGTTTCCACCACAGACACTCTATAAGTTATGCACTGGTTACTCACAGGTAGCTTTGTGCTTGAACGATGCAAGTTGCAAAAGGAGAAAACCTAGTTAGGAAAAAAGATTAATATTTAAGGTTAGTCAGGCACTGGAACAGGTTATTCAGAGAGGTTGTGGGATCTCCATCCTCCGAGAGGCTCAACATTGGACTGGGAAAGGCCCTGAGCAACCTGAACTCATTTGGCCCTGCTCTGAAAGGTCTTGAACCAGATGACTTCTGAAGGTCCTTTCCAACCTATATTAGTCTGTGATCAGGAAGGCCACATCAGAACCTGCCCAAGATACATACAGTATCTTACGTCCAAGTACAAACATCAGCACGGAGGCACCCCTGTTGTGGGGTTTCCAATACAAATATTGCCGTGGTTACCTTTCGATTAAAACAAACTCTATGCTACTTGTCTGCTTCCCAAGGGTAACTATGCAGTTGAGCTGAAATAAGAGGTCTGAATGCATTAAACCTCCAAGTGTTGAGTCTGTGAGCCCACAACCAGCTGCAACCAATAGTCACCAACTGCATCCATACCCTACAGACAGGGAGCCCAGATGGCGGAACCCAGCAGATCAGCACTAGCACACTTCAGGTGACCCTGCTGCCCGAAATGGGCGGAGCCTGGTGTGCAGATGAAGGACAGGAGCAGATCACCAGCCTCCTCTCCATTCAAACCTTGACCAAAGGCAATCTCACTGTCTCAATGACAGCTCCATTCCTACAGTAAGAGCAAATTTTTTTCTTTTCAACCAAGTGGGCCGATGTTCACTTTCCTTTCTGGAAGTGCACTGAGGTCTTCTTATGGGGAGGGGTAGGGGGGCAGGCAAAAAAGGTTTCATAGAAAAAGAAGGGTCTTCACCTACCTGGGCACATGGCTAACATATATAAAGATCACCATCTAGTGGCTTACAGGGAAGATACCATCTGTCATATGTCTGCAAGTTTGATGACCAATAAAGTTGTTGTTACAACATATTACAAATGATTCTTGCATTCAGCTCTTAAGCAAGCTAGGCACCTAAGCAACCACAGGCATGGACAAGTTCCTGACCCACAGAAAACTGATGTTCATCCCTTTCCCCAATCAAGCCTTGACCCCTTCCCCATCACCCTTTTCTCCATCTCCCTTACATAGGATTTGGATACATGGTAAGGGATTTGTGACTTACTTTAAGGCCCAGAAGTTAGGTGTCTAGTGTAAACTAGGCAAACTCCTACGGCAGTTAAAACAAGGAGTCAGATACAATCAGAGCTTGATGCATCCCATCCTTTTTTATGGGGGAGAAGGCAGATAGGATGAATCCTATTTATAAGATCCCACAGCCTGGAAAATCAATTACCCAGCAAACATGAAAGCCTCTGGATAGCTTGGCCCGTGAGCAGCCCATAGGATAGTCTATGCCAACCCTTTTCCATTTGCCTCACTGGAAATCTTTCAGGTTGAAACATTCCTGAAATACTCCCTGAAAGACAGATATGCAATTTCTGACAAAACTTTTGTTTCACTGAAATAGTCCTGATGAGCTCTGCTCCCTCTTCTTTGAGAAAAGATGGGGAGAGTCATCATTATAGGTACCTCTCTAAAGCCCTACTTGGCCCAGGGAACGTATTACACTAACATGACTGTGATACTCCTAGTACCTGAGCTAGGCCAAGTGTTTCTTCAAGTCTTTGTGCTGGGCCATGTAGACCATCCCTAAAATATCACATGCAACCATATACTTCAGAGACATGTAAAGAGATGAAGTACTACCAGTGCATGGGTCAAATGTTTTAATGGCACTGAATGATACTGGGCAAGGCCAGATTTGAAGCTAACAGAGGACACAGTTTAGTTCTAGACTGCATCCTCCAGGTACTCCACAGAAGCATCCCACCACATTTTTACCAAGCCAATGCAGTGTCTTAGTACCAGCACCAAATCATATATCTGAAGTGCCATTTTGGTACACCTTCATGTCACATTCCCAATCTTCCAGGGTGTCAAAACACACACTGCTTTGCTCTGGGGAGAAGAGAAATTCTGTACACAACCTCAAGCACAAACTACAGACTTGTACACAAACTCTGTTATACTTCACATTTCTAATGGTCTCCTTTAAAGCTTTAAGCATACTGGAAGCCTTAATGCAAGTAGCTGGCGTCAGTCCACTGACTTCTTTGCATCACCCAAGATGAAAATCCAGCCACCCATTACACAAATCTGTGGTTAGCTGGAGATAAAAGAAACCAGAGTTTCAAAACAATCCATACTCCTCTGTGAACATACAAGATAAGGAGACCTGCGATCACTAAGAAACAAGAGAAACCACTTACAGAAGCCACCAAATTTGTATGGCATTCTTCATATGTATCTCTAGCCAACAAAAATATATATCTATGCTAGTCAGCTAGTCTCCTGTTATAGGCTCTGGAGAAATGAAGTCCTACAGAAGGAAGATATCTTGGACACTTCACGTAAGTTGGGACAAACTAACCCCTTGGGGTGCCCACCCCCTTCTCCTTAGAGGGTAGAGAGCCTAGATAAGGAACTTCAAAGGTTGAGGTTAGAGAGGAACTCCATACTTTGAGCTTTGAAAGGGATATAGCATCTTTGTGGTCTTGGGATCTGAACAGCAATCAGCATGAACAAGAAGGCTATGCCACAGTTGATCAGCACTTCTAGTGGCTACAGTGGCCTCCAGGGGGCTTTGCATCCGGCCCAAGCGATGTACAATTTTCCATAGTCTCAGCAATAGCTTTTATGGGGCTTAAAGGCAGGTCCCCTGCAGACCAGAAGCAAGACTCAACTCAGTAGGCCAAGAAACCACTGCATGCCTTTAGCTAAATTTGGCTGCTGAAGGGCAGCTCTACTGGAGTGAGGCAAAGAAGTGCTATTTTCCCTCAGGAAAGCTAGCTTTATTTTCTAAAGGTTAATGAGAAATAGAAGAAAATTAGGCTAGCCAAAAGAATGAAAATAAATGGGTTTTTTCTTCTTCTTTCCCCCTCGTTTTTCAGAAAAATGCATGGCTTTGGTTTTTCTGCAGGCAGTTGCTTCATATCAGTGTACCATGTGGTGACTCAGACATTTTGTTATTATAATCCAAGCCAAAGGGAAGATATATTTTATGAGATCCATGTCTCCCCCTTGTCTCCCCATACTGTACGTTTTCCTGAGCAAGGAGAAACACAGTTAAAACTTTGAAGAGAGTTCATAGTGTCTCTTGGCAGGTTGCAGACTGCCTTTGCTTTCAGCTAGCCAAGCTAAGGGAAACTCAGGTTTGCATTGAGCTTACATGCAGCATCAAGGGCAGAATTTGTTTCTAAGTCCCATAAAGCAGGGGCAGCAGATATACCAGTAAAGATTTAGAGCTCCTAACACAAACCTAAAGAGGACTACGAGGAAAGGGGCTTTGGTGAGAGCTCAGCTAGTGCATATAGCCTCACAACTGGGGTTCAGTTACCTTTGCTCAGCTGACAAGCAATAAAGCATTCAAATGCAGCAACTCCAATGCACTCAAAATGCATGTCCAGAAGAGCCAAGGCCACCTGTAAATCAGATTGCTCCTCCTATACTTCCTCCTCCTAGGAAAAGCTTAACTGTGTCTTAGTTGCACTCCCAGGTAAGAACACCAAAAACTGGTTATATATCCTGAAAATACCCCATGAAGAGCTGCAAAAACTCTCAGCAATTTCACTGCAATGGCCAAGAGTTTGCCCCAGATCCAACCCTCCGGTGTAAATCCACAGTGAGTGACTACTGTACAAAACTGATCCAAGGCAGGGAAAAAATCTGTCCTCCAGCTGACAAGTTTTTTTCCTAGACACAGGTCTGCCTTTTGAACTCTGAAACCTTTGACCATTGTGAAGCCACCAGGCCCCAGAAGCACATGGAATAAAAATAAATAGAAGGCTTGAAGTACATCTGGTGGAGCCAGTGGTTTCAGAGAGAGGTTACAGAGGAAACGTTTTGACTGCGCTTAAGTGCTGCACAAACCAAAAAGGGTTAACAAACACCCATCCCTCACACACAGGTGGAATACGAGAGCTTTTAAAGTTTAAAACAATCATCAGATCAGAGGAGATATTGGATGGCTCCAAGTAACAAAGACATATTCTTCTGAGTCAAGTTATGATAAGTATTTCCTAAGGGAATGCCATATGAACCGTCTGATGTACTAGATGTTTGTGGCAATCACCACATGCTTTATGTTCCTTCTCAGAGATGATGTTTCTCTGGCACTAAGAACACCGTCATTCTCTGCTGCTCAGCCTATTCTGACAGCCCAGTTGTATGCAAATAAAAAGAAAGTTCAGTTAAAAAAAAAAAAATCTAATTTGCAGACTTAGATGCCCGAGTTCTTTGGGAGGAGAGAGGAGAATGAATTCCCACTGCATTTCAGAAGGGCTGGGCATCCCAGCACACATCCGCACGGGCCAAAGATTTCGGATAAAGAGCAAAGGAAAAGTTTTGAATTATTCCAGAACTCCTTCCACTACCTCACTTCCAGACAGATATGAAGTGACAACACCCTCAAACAAAGCAACACAACCGAGAAGAACATTATCAAATTATTCAGAACAATTCCCATTGTTAGTGACCCAGAATTCCTGACTTAGAACAACCTAGAATTGGCATCTCAGCAAGTCCTCAAAGCCACTTAACCCCTTCAGTGGTGTCTCCCGCACCACCACAACAGAAGGGCTTTATTAAGCAAGAACGTAAAAGGGAAGCATCTCTTATCACAACTGGAGACAAACTGAAAGGAGGGAGTAGGTGACTTTTACTAGACATAACACATTCTCCAAGCAACATCACTACAACCTGAGAGTGAGGAAAAGCCAGCGATTCCAGGCCTGCCAAATTATTTGGGATTGAATAGGATCCCATATCCTGACAACGAGTGATAGTATAGAGCTCAAAGACACGAAAGAAATACTGTATGTTTAAAGTAACTGGCAGGAGCAGATTCCACATTTCAGTGTTTTGGCAGGAGTATACAGGCTTATTCTGGGACTATGTATTCAAACCCCTCATTGATTTAAAGATACAAAGTATTGCTAATGCAACATCAACATGAGGAGGACAGTTAGCAAACCTACCAATAACGCTATTTTTTTTTGCTGTCTTTTGCGTAAGCACACATACCCACAATTTTTTCAGCTGCTAACTTTCAGTTAAAACTCAATTAATGGGAAAAAGAAACACTAAGGGACTTTAATTTTTTATTTTAAAAGGGCCAAGCATTAACGTGACATCCTGTGAAGCACTAAGGCGAAGGCTGGCAAAATTTCAGACTTGATGTTATTCAAAGCCAAAGGTGAAGAGCAAGGAAGAGAGCTGCACCAAAACCCTGTAACGACCCAGACGGAGAATGCCTGAAATAACCTAGTTTTGGCAACACCCTTCTCTGTGTACAAGAGGGGGATCAGAAGCATGCTTCTGCGACTTACGTGCTACTGACCTGTTGAGGAGCAACAGTTTTTGAATTCCAGCCAGGACACCTGGACTTCAGCACAGTGATACACATTACAAATGAGCACTGACCGACACAAATAAAGTACATTACCTCACCTCTTTGAAGACTAGCAGCATAAACATTTAAGTTCCCTGGAGACTTGTAGAGTGGCATGTTTTCTGTTGCATCTATTCATTCTTTGGCACAGGGGAACTTAGTGTGTATTTAAAGCCAGTAGCTCCTACCCGATTTGGTGCTCAATGCACATGCTTGAATACCCTCCTCACTCGAAGTTAAACCCAAAATCCACAAGAGCTTCAGGTACAGTAAAAAAGTTTCACACCAGCCATTCTCAACCCATCAGTGATTGACTCAGAAACGGTTGGGTACTTGGTGCATGCTCCCTGTTCACCTTCAAAATGGTTTCCAGCAGAAGAGACAATGGACTGTGAAACACCAAGCACTCACACCAAGATCTATCCTGGTCAATCAATGTAGCTATGTAATAATGCTACAAGACAATCACAAGAGATGCAATACTACAATCTGATCTCAGGAAAACCCCCAAAAGATGGACTCTCCCAAGAAATGCCTCCGCCTTCCCATAATTCTTTACAACATGAGCGGGTTGACTGTTACTCAGGTATGCAGAAGACAATAGACATGGATGCACAAGGCAGAGGAACAAGTACTTGATCCAAGCCATGGCAGCCACCAGCAACAGCTGCCAAAAGCAGACCAGTCCACTGCGACAGATATCTTTGTCACACTCCCCTGGTAAAAGTTCTTGAGAAATGAAGATCTTAATGGAGAGCAGCCAGAGTCACTCTATCTAGGACTGACTCTGGGTCATGTATTTTATTAAAGCAGTTCCTTGAGGAATCAGAAAATGGAGCACAAAAGAATAGAAACCTCTTAAGAAAGATTAGTGCAAGAAGTTAAAATGCAAACACAGCACAAATGCATAGCAGACTTCTGTTCCTCCATCGGCACATGTTGCACTCAAATGAGTTGGATCTTTCTTCACCCAAAATGAGTTGATATGTGAATCAACAATGACAACAACAGGGACCACAAGACCAAACAGTGACTGGCTAATGGCTCCCTCTAGTATTCTGCCTCCTCACATTATGCATCATGTTGCAGTAAAGACCAG
>VYZW01024834.1:0-53960 GCA_013401315.1 Balaeniceps rex | reverse complement strand
AACAGGCATAAGCCTGGTGCACACCATGTCTCTACATGGACTTCAGAGCTGACCCTGTGAATGAATGAGGACAAGTGACACCAGCTATACCTCTACTAACAGCTGCTGTGTGCAGACCAGAGAATACAGCACCATCATCCAACACAATCACCTGCTCAGACCCCATCCATTACCCAGCAGTTCAGAGTTAGATGGATGTTCTTGTTTACAGGGATGAAGGGAAATGACTGCTTCCAGCTCCATGGTCTTCTTGACTCATTCATAATTCAATACTATCATCACAGTCAGTACTTCTTCCTAGTACCTCCATCTGGAAAAGGAAAAACCAGATACCCTGGCTCCACATTCCTGGCCCACCACTGTCAGCAGGCCCCTTCTGAGCAGAGACTTGATTGAGAGTGGACAGGAGCTTAGACAGCCCTGGGGAAGAAGTAACCACCATGTCCATTGCTTCGTGAAGACCTAGGAAGGAATCAGAGGGGAAGGATGATGTGATGAAGAGAAGCTCCACAGTACAAAGGTACGTGTGTTGATCTGCTCTATAGGAATATTTCAGTGCAGTTAATCCCAGCATCTTGCACTGCTGAATGCAGCAAAAGGATGAAGAGGTAGATGAGAAGCAGGGAAATAATGAAGAGAAGGCAACACAGGTGAAGAACTGAATGAATGGAAAGGATACAAAAGAGAACCAGCAATGCTGAAAATGTCAAAGAGAGACCAGCCTCTCAGTGCATCACAAAAAATAAATAATTTTTTTTAAAGGATAGCAGATCAGAACGAATGTAAGAGTTAGCAAAAGCAACGCAGGTTTTAAGAGGAAGTTCACTACAACGTTGCCATCAATTGGACACAAAAGGTCAGATTCTCCACTGATATTGCTCCACTGACTCCAATAAAATTACTAAATTGCACTGCTGATGACATTACACCTGGCCCTATACCTAGCTACCCCTTCTTCTGATCTAAGATTTACTGGCAAAGCTCTGTTGAAGTCAATAGGGCTGTGGTACTATGCATTTACACAAGGATCCAGCCCAAGTCTTTCCCTCTTTATCTGGAAAATGCAGAAAATGTGCCACTTTTGATGGTGATGGTGATCTGAGGAAATTTCCTCTTTTCTGGTATGGCTGGGCTATGCCTCTTCTCTTCTCTTCTCTTCTCTTCTCTTCTCTTCTCTTCTCTTCTCTTCTCTTCTCTTCTCTTCTCTTCTCTGGGTAATTGCATTTCAAGTGAAGCTTTCTAGACAGCAAAAGGAGGCCCTGCAAAATGAGTTAGAGGAAACCACAAGTTTGGCACCAGAGCCAGCATCCTTCTCTGAATCCTCATGCTGAGTCTGGCTGTCTGAAAAGCTCTGTTTGAAAAGGAGCGCAAGATTTCTTCGCATGCATGTGACAACAGCTACAATTTCCCCTTGGTCCACCACATGCACACAAATCCATGCTCTGTTGAACCCCCAGATACGTGAAAATATAACCCATGTTAATAGATACAACAAACACCTGGGCACTGAGGGAAGTGTGCAAATCCATGGTACCTCCTTGTGAAGACATGTACCCATTTACACGTGGAGCTTTCACCTCAGATACAACTGGCAGTCTAAACAATGAGCACACACAGAGCATCTGTGGACACCAGGCTGGACCGTGACCTCTGTCACAGCGTAATTCATGCTGCCCAGGTGGAGCTTTCATCCTTCTGAGTGGCAGAGGGTGGCACAAATGAGGCTGCCACTACTGACGTAGGAAAGGATTTCAGCTTCTAGCTCTAACAATAGAGGCTTGTCCTTTCAGATCCAGAGGCTCCAGGTTCAGTTCCCACAGATGATCCACCCAGAGTGGTTGTCAGAGCAACCCTGGCCTTAGAGGTAGGGACTTACTGGAAATGACTTTGTAATTATTCGAGCTCACTCAGGGGAACAGTCCAAAGTTGTGTATACGCAACCCTCTCCAGAGTGGAGTCAAATGATCTGAAATCCCACCTGGCCACCTATCTGCACGAGCTTTTATGCAGACCAGAGCCAGAACCAAATCCTGTGTGATGAAGCAAGAAATCTTTCCTTGGCACCTTCTGCATCCTTCCCCCCCCTCATTTACTTCTAAGTGAATGCCGTGGTGGAACCTGCCAGCCCAGCAGCGTTGACATTTTGTGTTTATCCACACCAAGGGGAGCTGCCGCACATGATCCTCTTCTACCGACATCCAACCTGTCCAAGTGGGGAGAAAGCTGGGTGGCCTCTAGGACTAGCCAGCCACTCAACTACCATAAAAATAACGGAAGGAGCTTCATGAGACAAACCAAGCTGACTTAGGAAACCAATGGACAATCTCTCAAGGGAAAACAAACAAGCAACAACAAAACCAAAAAGGCTGGGGTTAAAAATCACTTCAAAAACATGAAACTGCTAGTGCTAAGCATGCTGTGAATCTGTTTACCGTGTATTTTAATCATGTAACTGATCAGTCCACTGTAACATACACCACATGTTAAGATAGATGCAGCAGATATAAAGCCAGTCTGATTTCACACAGTAAAAATGTGTACATGCAAACAGAAATATATTAAATGCATTTCATACAAAGCATTACTTCTTATAATTTTACATACATATCCCAATTGTTTCGCCCAGTTTGGAGCCCACTTCAACATTCTGGGACTGTCCCAAATCCCATACGGGTCAAGAGCTCACTGACTCCAGTGGGTGTTGGATCAGATCCTACGAGATCAAAATTCCTGTAAGGACTAGTGTTTCAGTGTGGTTGGGTTTGCATTCCATACAGAATACACTGTAGTTACACCATCTTTACAGTGTAGCTACAGTGTAACATCAGAGCTGAACTGCTACAAACATGGACTGGGAACAAATTTAGCAGCCTGGATGATGAGCAAGTCCAAAATATGATAGATATATCTGTTGTCCACCTCTGCCGAGACTCCTGTGAGGCATCACCAGTGAATATTCAGCTAGCATGTTTTGGCCCTTTCTTACCCATTCGAGTCATTAATCATTCATCTTAATTATCTTGGTGGTATTTTGTGCTCCTCCCCCACCCACGCCGCCTGTCTGTTTGTGGTATCCATCTGTTGTTCCTAATCATATACTTGGACTGCAAGATCTCTGGAGAAAGGGCCATTTACTCATGACGTGTGCACAACACTTCATGCACTCCAACCTCAGCCACCACTTGAGACCTCACATTACGTCTCACCACAAATCACAGCAACTAACGATAATCGTCAGATACGCTGCACATGCATAGACAAACACACACACACACATATATACACACACAGAGAACACGTATACCTGCATGTATATGAGAAATGCACATGCATGTAGAAGTCTACTGGAGACAGATGTGTCTGCAATTAAGGCAGGTGCCACTGAGATCAGGAGAGGGAGGAAAGAGAGGGGCAAGATGAAACGTTTCAAATGTGAAATTTTAGCTGAAACTATCTTCTGCCTGCTCACCCCCTCTAGCTGCAGTCCACAGCTTTGCAGCGCCAAACAGAGCAGGAGCCACTTGCTACACCTCAGTCACAACACAGTTGCCCAGTGCATGAAAATACCTTTCTGAATTGAACCTACTGCACTGTGCACAACGTAGGGGATCATCTAAGGTGTTCTGGGGTCTGGTGACAAACACACTAACACTTGCATAGACTTCCACGGGAGAAGGGTTAAGGAAACGTGTGCTTTTGCAAAGCTCACCATGTACACTGTGGTACAGAAGGGAACAGCAATGTCAGTGAAACTGAACAAGTCTTCTCTGGCTTTAAGCTACTTGTCATTTCAAAGCTTCCTTTTGGTTTGTTGGATATAGTAAAAAATGCCTTGAAATGTTACTGAAATGTATTGGTATGGGATCTGTACCTGAAATGGAACATTTAGCTGGACCTGGCCTGGAATGAATGATTAGACAAAAATTTCCAGAACTAGTTGTCCTCCACCAATACCATTTTCTTTCATGTTTTTGCTCACCAAGATGCACTTCTGCTTTCCCATATTCACAGACACATAGATATCAAGGCAGGCAAAGACAAAGTCATCTTCTTTCTTACTCATACTGCAGATCAAACTAAAGCACAACCATATATCCTCTGCCGAGCCCCAAGACTTAAGTCCAGTCTGATATTTCAAGCAAAGACAAGCAAAGTCTAGGAGGCACAGAGCATCAAAAAAGTTTAAGTGCTTGTGTAAACCTGTGTGCACTGAAGAGGAGAAATTCCCACAACTAGGGCTAGGTGTGCCAGCTCCCTCCAAAATCCTGTGCTCCACATCAGCCATATCAGGGATGTGCATGCTCAGAGCTGGTGGGAGGGGCTGTGATTTTGCATTCAGTAGGGGCTGAGTACCCAGCCAGCATTTGCAGCCCAGTCTGATGGGTCTTCTCCCAGAAAAGGATGTTGAGGCACTCTCCATCACTTGTGGCAGAATCTCCCATGATGGAAAAGTTGACTGAAGGATGTGTTAGCAGGGACAAGGAATTGATTCTGTTCCATGAAGAGACTCCCTGCATGTTTTGGGAACAAACAGCAGACTTTACACTGAAGAGCTGTCATTCTCTCCCCAACACTGAAGTCACTTCAACAGAGATGGACCCAGGGATTTAAAAAAAAAAAGTATCAGGACAAGGCATATACAATGGGTCTGTCTGCTACATTGCTAATGACTATCATCTGGGTGCAATGACGATAGGATGAGAAACTATTTCTTAATGTACACAGAGCAAAGGAAGCCCCTTAAGCAAACATACCAGCAGAACAATTAGATGGTTAATCACAACGTTGGCCATGAGAGGTTTTCTCCATTTTCCCACTTCAAAGGAGCAGTGATTAATAAACAGTGTTGCCTCTTCTGGAGAGATGAGTCAGCCCCCTGCTCACACTGGGGTTATCCTCACACTGCTGCTGCTGCTGCTGCTGCTGTTCAGAGCATGTGAGTGTTCCCCGGGGAGGAGAAGCGCTTCATTTAGCGTGCGGTGCTCCACACCAGATCACACAGGATTGCTCTCCATGGCCTCCCTCCTAGCACTCCTGGGAGGGCACCGTGTATGTGGATGGGGAGGGATCTCCAGGGGGATTTCTCTACACAGCAAGTATTCTCCAACTCTAGGTGAGGACAACGGAAGAAAAGCTGCTGGATGGATCAGAGAAACTATGGTACAGTTCAGAGATTTTGCTACCTGTATTGGGCTTTGATCTAGGACAGTAGCAGGTTGAAAGGCATCAGTATTCACCATTAAGACCATGAGATTAACTGATCACCTCCTGCTTTTTATTCAGTTCAGTTAAAGATGTTGTACGGGTGCTGGGTAACAGAGTAGACTAGCAAATGGAGAGAATCCCTCCCTTGGTCATGGCTAGCCCTGAAGGAACTTACCCAGACCCAGCAGGAGGTGAGCTCAAGCAGCTGTGCACAAAGGGCACTTTACACGAGTCCCACCTAACACTTCAGAGGGAAAGGTCCAACCATAGACATGCTGTGATTACAGAAGACGGACAGGTCCCACTCTTCTTCCTACCACGAGGAACAAGTGCTGGTCCATGGTCTCTATCAATCTCCACCTTTCTCTCAAGGAAAGGTGGATCCATCTGTGGGGAGGATGACACCAGAAGCCCAGGCAGCAGCAGCAGCAGAACACAAGGTGTTGCTGTTGCCTGTCTTGGGAGACACATCAAAGAGCTGAGAAATGGAGGGGGAAGCACGCCTGTCCGGGGACGATCAACAAGTTTGTGTGTGTGTTTGGGGGAATTTAACAATGGGCAGGGGTCCCACAAAGTGAACGCTCTTTTCCCCTCACACTTCCTTTGCTTCATGCTCTTACACAAGCAGTAGTTACAGAATCTCCTGCCTGGGTTTGGTGATGACACCCATGTGAGCTATGCCACCAGTGTACGCCTATTCTCTACCTTTGTAAAACTACTTCTACACGTCACTCACCATCCACTGATCCAAAGGCATGACCACTGAGATGGCACACCCTTCTCAGCCCTGTTCCTGCACTGTCTGTGCTCAGGGGGTCCCACCTGGTCTCAGGTGCTCTACAGAGTGCTGCCAACAAACCAGGTCCTCATCCAGTCTCTCCCACCATGGAACTATCACAATCAGTGGAGAAACACCAATTCACACCAGCTGCAAAATTAGCCTGATGTTTTAATGCACTCTGGTCCTATTACTACCCACAATAACTGCGAGATAGACGTTAGGTCTGCCACAAATTTCCTCCACGCCTCTGCTATGAGGGCCCTCAGCTCCCCAGGGCATCGCTGCCCAAAGTGCACTTGCCTAGCAGCTCCCTGGCTCTCCAGAGGACACTGCACTGCAATGACACTTGTTCCCTTCAGCTGCTCTCATTCTCTTAGCAGGGTTTTTCTTTCTCTGCTGGAGCTCTGGGTGGGAAGGAGCAGCCACAGAAGAGCTGGCTTTGCTCAGCAGGGCCTCTGCTCATTTCCTGAGCACTTTTTGACATGTTCCGTTTGTGACCAAGCTTGGGCTAGGATCCCAGCTGATATTTTAACTTCAGCCTCAATAGATTTCAAACTTCAGCCACTGTAAATAATTCCCTGACATGCACTCCGCCTGCATTTTGGCACTTTTGCTTGTGTACAGTGTATTTAATTTTTTTTTTTTAAACATTTCTTAGCTTTCTCCATGTCAGCTGTCAAGAAGAAGATGGCATCTTGGTGAAACTGCCTGATCCTTGGTGAAGTCTGGAGACACCAGATTGGTTTGACAACCCTGTGCATAATAATAATCACATTCTCTACTTAATGAGAGCCAGATGAAGCGGTGTGCCATGTTCTAGGAGATGTTTACAGGACAGAGAACATTGGAACAACCACATGGCTTCAAACCAGGGAGTGATCTACATGAGGAACCTGGTTTCAGCAGTCACCAGGACCAGAAACTAAGTAGTCTACAAACAAAAAGGTTGCAAAAATTCTCTATTGTGGTAGTTAATAAGAAATTTTACCCACTCAGGCTGCTTATTCCTAAGTCTTCTCAGAGTTGGCTCATGCCTTAAGACATCAGAATTCCTCACTCAGCCTAGAAAAGCCTGAGCATTTATTAAGCTTATGCTTAATTTTACGTATGCAGCCAGCTCCCATGGGACCATTAGTGTGTTAAAAGTTTATTGATCCATCGCTTAGAAATCATGCAGGCTGGATTTTGCTTAACAGAAGCGAGAGAGCTCTTGCACTTTCTTTGTGCATCTTGTGCTTCTGTCGTGTCTGCTAGACAAGAAGGAATCCTCTCATACGACATACAGATAGGTACAGACCACTTGATCTCAGCCTTTAGGCTCTCCTGTGATGCAGGTGACAACCATCATTGGGGAAACATAGCACTGAAGAGATTAACAGATTGGCCCTCCCCTTGTGACTGCCTTTCCTAGCCATCACAAGGAAGGTTAAACTCTCTGGAAACAAGGATTCTGCAGCAAAAAGCCATTGAAAATGCGGTACACGCCTCTCGTGGGGTGTCATCCATCCCACTGCCTTAACCTTTCATCAGTGTTCCTTTCACAGAGTTAAAGAGCTGCACAGACATCTGAGGCCTCCTTCCAGGCTCCCCCTTCTCCTGAAGCTTAATCTGAGGGCAAAGAGTGGAAATTCACAACAAAGAGTAAACAAAAACAAGCTCTCCTAAGTGTAAGCAAACCACACTTTTGTTTGGAAGCTCCTCAGCTAATTTTACTCCCTATCTCCTGCTCACTCTGGAATTTCTTTTTTCTTCTTTTTTTTTTCCCCTGCCTCGGTAACAAGAAAAAACAAAGGGGCAGTGGGGGGGAGGGAAAAAAAGAAAAAGAAAAAAAAAAAAAAATTACTCCATCAAGAATCCTTTGTGCTGTGTCAGGGACCTGCCCAGCTCTGCAACTGTAGAGTCAATGGACAAGGCAGGGTAGTCTCATCTCCTACTAGATGCCCATCAGGTGTCTGATGGGAAACCACTTCAAACATTGCTGCTTGCTCCAGATTCAGTAGGTAGATCTGTTACTGGATGGCCCAAACCAAAGCCCCTAACATATGGAGAGTTTGGCTCCAAGTCAAGGTCTGATCTGAGCTATCCTAGAAATTCCAGTTTTGTCTGGCCCAGAAGTTGTTAGCCATCTGCAGAATGGAAATGGGAGTGGAAACCTGTCATCACAAGATGGGAGGGAGTTGGGAGTGAATTCTAGGCAGGCTGCTTTAAGCTCGTCAGCCTGGCTTCCCAGCTGGCAGAAATCTAGCTTAGCTGCAAGACGGTCAGTGGAACCACGTGGATTCACACCACCCAAGAATCCAGCCTTCTTCAAAAAAATTCATGGCACTCCAGGGTTTAATGGACAGTTGACAGAAAACTTGTCATTTATTAAAATGCAATAGCTCTACGCCTTCAGCTTACAGTGGAAGGACATTCCCAATACCCATGAGAGAGAAGTTCTCCAGCAAGCTCAGATTCCTGACACCTGTATTGCTCAGTTTCCCAGGCACATCATCTGGGAACTCAACCCCTGTTGTGCTTGGTGTGGCTCAAGAAGACAGCAAAAAGATGACCTCCTCCAGAAAGTTCAAAAAAACCAATTTTCAGGACATTTCTTTGTACATAAAGAAGAAAGAAATACACAACCTCTACTCTTGTATCAGTTGCGTTACTTGAGGGTTTATCAGACAATCTTTGCCCATGGTATTACATCATTCCCTTAAGGGGAATGTGGAGAGGAAAGGAAGGCTTTGGAGGCAGCTATTTTTAAGCCAGGACAGTGCTCCATCACACCATGTTGCTTCCAGTTTCAGTCAGAGGTCAAAGCATTTTGATGCCACCTTTTTCACATCTCCTGAAGCTTGTGCTGTCCCAGATGAGGCTGTCACAACCTTCATGCCTCCTAGCCCACATTTGTCCATGATGGGCAGAATTATTTGAATGAGGATTCTCAGACACTGAAGAAAATCTCTATGGTTTGACTTCTTTTAAAAAAACAAAACAAAACAACGAACTATACAAGGTGACTCTCCACATGTGTTATAGTTGTTTACATAAGTTAAGACATCATTAATGTACAGAGTCAGGAAGAAAAGACGCCTGGCATTGAGCTGTCATTGAAATGAAATGCACAGACAGAGCCAGCAGTGTTGAAAATGAAGGGGAATGGAGTGTGCGATGATTTTTTTCTGGGGGTAAAGGGCCAGCCAGCAACGTATCAATGGCCCTATCATGGGTCTTCCAGGATCATATTTCTGTGTCAACAGCTTCTTTCAAAGTTTGGTCACCAACAAAGAGGTGCAACTATTCGGTCTGCCTTAGCATTCTATGGCTCATGGATTCTGGAGGAGAGCCCTAACTGAGATCCTTAAAGTAACTAAGCCTTGCAGAAGTTATCATGAGCTGTTTTTCATTATCCCTGATTCACCAGCAGGGAAACTGAGGCAGCAGGAGGTAATACACAACACAGTGGTACATGAGAAGAGAACGTCTCACCCCAGACTTCCAGCCGTTTGGCTCTGCCTACCAGACAATGTCGGCTTCTAGGTAAATACTGGAGCTGTCACACCCAAATGTTATTTTTAAACTGTGGGTATTGGGTTTGGCACAAACTCCAGCAAAGTATAGTATGACGAAGGGAGTCCTGAGCAACGAGTGCCCTGCACAGACGGAGCTGCTTTGGGGAAACCTTGTTGTTCTGCTGCATTTATGCAATCAGTTGAATGGGAGCGCAGACTCCAACCTATCAGCTGCATAAGAGCACAGGGAGAGCCTGAACGAGGAGGACATGGCAGGACAGTGGAGCTGGCTCCACCAGCCACCACCTCCTCCACTCTGGTGCCCTGGCCCAAGCCGCACCGGTCAAATCCATAGGGGGGCAGCAAACCCTTTGCAGTCATGGGACTTCATTCCCAAAATTATCCTCTTCCAAACTCTGTCCCTGGGCAGCTGGAGAGCCCCACACATACACAGCACCATTGGGAAGGTCAGCACGGACTCTGCAAGCTGAGGGCAGGGAAGATGGCCTGCAAAGTCTCTTTGAACTGGACATGGGTGGCCAGTTCAGCTCAGCAACCCACCTAGGGGGGGACATCGTGTGTGTGAGCCCATCGGTAGGGCTAGCAGGGCTCTGGGAAAGCAGATGAGTTGTGCAACACACAGTTGGGTTCAGGTTTTGCCATGAGAATGCACACTTCCATGTAAGACTGCCAGAACCCTTTTGTAGTTCAATGGATGTGGGCACACTTTGAGACATTTGGGGCATAGAGGGTCCAAGATGCTCAGGGCTTTTATAATTGCATCAATATGGTAACAACACAAGGACACCCACACTGGCTCAGAGCAAAGATCCATCTACCTCCATATCCAGCTCCCATGGTGACCAACAACAGAAATGGAGGAAAGAGCCTAAGAAAAGACCACACGTGGGCTCACTCCACCCCAGGATGCTCCCCTGCCTCCAGAAGTACACAGTTCCAGCCAACTTTGTGGTACCCCATGCTCGTACGCTTCCCTCTCACAGCTGCAGCTTTGGCGCAAAGCAAGCTTGCATTTAAGAAAGGGGCCAGAACTTGCATTTAATCTGTTTGTGTAGACAGAGCTCAGATGCAGAAGCAGGTGAAACTGTACTACAATGAACACAAACCCCTTGTCAATTACAACTGATTATCCCCCAAGTGACCCTGAATCTCAGGGCACAAACTTTGTTTTGAGATCAGCACTAACTGTGCCCTCTCTTTCCTCTCAGAGGTCTCCAGTCAAGCATCTCTAGAAACTTGGATTCATGCGATGGAGTGCAGATAGCATTGTTGCTATCTGTATAGTGGTGGTGCCAAAAGCCTCAGTGCAGGTGAGCGTTTGCAGACCCAGTGCTAAAGGACCACTGTGCAGAGAAAACCAAACAAAACACTTTGCTACACCCAGTCACTCAACAAAACTGAGAGCTGGATTTGCTCTCTGAACAGGCAAGGGAGAACAGACTAGGAAGACACGCAGGTGACTTACCCAGTATCCCACAGGCAGCCAGTGGTGGAGCTGGGATTAGCTCAGAGCTTTCCCGACTTCTCTCCTCCCAAGCTCCAGCCGCGTTGTCCCTTTCCTGCTCAATTTTGCTTCTCTCCACCCAGCTGTCTTTACTGAACAGGCTTCCTACAGTGCCTTTTAGGCAGCTGTCAGGTTTGGATGAGTGTCTCCAGTCCATCAAATGGGCTGTCCCCCGCCGTGCTATCCCTGTGTGTGCTGTTAACCCTGATTTCCCACTGAAGTAAATGAGAAAAAAGCAAGACAGATAGCTCCATGGCAGCTGGATGGGAGCTCGCCTCCCCTTCTCCACAGGAGACAGTTTTCTCCCCCTTTTGCCCTCTCCACTAACAGCTTTCCTCAGAGACCCTTTTGTCTTCAGCTCCCTCCCAGGGGAAAAAAAAAAAAAATTCCTCCTTCTCCCTCTACCCTCCTGAAAAAGAGCTAGTTCCCTTCCTCCCAGCCCCTAATCCCTCCGACATGCTTCAGAAACAGGGTTAACCCTAGGGAGTGGTGGACAGGTGACTTGTTTCTACTTTTCTCCTTAGCAGGTGTTGGTGGGGGGGGATCGGTCCCACCCATTCCCTCAAGCTACTCCATCTTAAAACAGACATTTCCCCTGCCTCAGCCCCTGAGCACGCTCTCCGGTTGCTGCTCGCCTCCACTAATAGCATCCCAGACTAAACATCTCTATCCTCCTTTCCGCAGCTCACCTGCCTGTTCTGGATACTGCCTGCCTGAGCTCAGGGAAGAGACACAGTTGCTACACCAGTTCCTAAGCTTTACTGGGCTCCCAGGGAGCAGAGGAGAAAAACGTCCTGGGAAGTGAAGAGAAAGGAAAAGGGAGAGGCTTTGGGAGCAGGTTAAGAAGTGAGCCTGCAGATGCAAGGAGATGCAGCCTTGTCAAAAGACCTCTCCATACTAACACTTAGCAGAGGGGTGCCTGCCATCTCCAGATTTATCTCAGCCCCTCTGCAGCAATAACCTACCCAGCCATGTCTCCCATCTCCATTTACCTTACAACAGCACAGCATCCTTTCCCCAGGATCCCAAACAGTGATGTTTAAAAAGCCTTCTGTCTAGCTCAGCTGTGCAGATGCCCAGGACGAATGTAGGAACAGAGGGGAAACTGCCTGACCCCAATACGAATGTGCCTCGCTCTGTGATCAGTGCTGCACTACGTCAGACTAAATTACTTTCATGGTTGCTTCTGGCCACGAGGATCTAAGCGCTGAGGGTAGTGATGGGAGTCCATGCAGAAAGCTCACAAAGCATTTGCCTGAAGATACCTGACTTGCAGTTCTCCAAAAGTTCACAAGCAGAAAACTGCCCTGAGAAATACTAAAATAACAAACCGCAAGCTTTGAGGTTCAAATAGAAAAGTTTGGGCTAAATAAAATTTTCCTCAGCGTTGCTCCCCATGGTGGAGAATGAGGCTAGCTACCTGGCGGATGGGGGGGAAACAGCCTCCAAAACTCGACTGCGACAAAACCTGGGGTTGTATCCAAGAGGAGGGCTGTACACACTCCTCTGCAGGAAAGAAAGGTTTATCAAGGTCTTTTCTGTCTATTCTGAAGCTGGTTTTGATTAAAGAAGGAATTACCACCAGTTCCCTTCCCTTGCCCCAGTAACACATAACACACCATCCCCATTTCCTTCTGTCCTGGTTTCAGCTGAGTTAGAGTTACTTTTCTTCCTAGTAGCTAGCATAGTGCTGTGTTTTGGATTTAGCATGAGAAGAATGCTGATAACACACTGATGTTTTAGTTGTTGCTAAGTAATGCTTAGACTAGTCAAGGACTTTCTTTTTCAGCTTCCCATGCTCTGCCAGGTGCACAAGAAGTTGGGAGGGGGCACGGCCCAAGATAGTTGATCCAAATCGACCAAAGGGCTATTCCATACCATATGACGTCATGCTCAGTATATAAACCGAGGGGAGTGAGCCGGGGGGCAGCGATCGCTGCTCGGGGACTGGCTGGGTGTCGGTCGGCGGGTGGTGAGCGGTTGCATCACTTGTTTTCTTTTCCCTGGGTTTTGTTTGTCTCTCTCGTTCTCCTTTTTATTACAATTATTATTATTATTATTATCATTATTATTATTATTACTATTATTATTATTTTATTTCAATTATTAAACTGTTCTTATCTCAACCCGTGGGTTTTCTTACTCTTGCCCTTCCGATTCTCTCCCCCATCCCACCGGGGAGGGGGAGGGTGAGTGAGCGGCTGCGTGGTGCTTAGTTGCCGAGTGGGGCTAAACCACGACACCTTCACTGCCAGTTTGCTCTAATAAAAAGCGGAATTATGCCTGAAAAGCATGTTGCACAAAGATGGACTCGCCAAGCATTCAAATAGACGCATTCACCAGCAGTCAGTCAGATGCATGCATACACAAATCCCTTGCTTGCCTGTAAAAAAGACAGATCACTTTCTCAGATGCTGTATATGAATTTCAAATTGCTCCTCTCCTCCCAGGTTTTAGTGCTGCACACAAGGTGATCTGGAAGGGCAGGCTTGCAGAGCTACCTGCCTTTGCAAATCCAAAGTCCTGACACCTCCTGGTCTGTGAAAGCTCTCCACAGATGCCAGTGGTTTTAATTTCAGAGTCCAACATTTGAATAGCCTTTCCCTGAATGGTCACGACCACACAGGTCAGCACCAAGCAGAGGTAACCTCACTGGCATCCGTGTGACACCTGGCAGAGTCACCCCTGTATTAGAACAGCACCTCAAATGGTGCAGCAAAACCTTGCCATCATTCAAAGCAGGCTTAGTTAAGCACTTCAAATGTCATGCTTCTCAGACACCAGCTATTTAACACATTTATTATACAAAGAATTACAAAGGGGCTGAAAGGAAAGTGAGGGATGGTTTCCTCCGGGACTCTCGTGACTAACTACCAGCAGAAAAGATTTGACAGAGTCACAGAGATAGAGTAAAAGCCTTGACAATAGCTATTTCCACCATGCTACAAGTTTACAGCCCAGGGTATAACTTCTGAAAACCATTCAGCAGCTTCTGCCAGGGAGGAGAAGAGAGGAATGAATCCTGCTGAATCCATTCCTGGTACCACTGTAATGCATGGTGGTGAATCGATGAGGCAGAGAACGGCCTCTAAGTTATTCATAGCACTATGGCACACGATCATGGAGCAAGACAGCCAAGTGGCACGAGACCTCCCTTGCAAGGAACACCTGTGCAGGTGGCAGCAAGCAGCAGGAAAACTTGGCAGGACAACAGGACAATGGGTGCTCCCCCCCGCAGCCAGGCAGAGAGAAAGGCGAGGGCTACAAGCCATGCACGCTCCCAAGTGCCACTGCCAGCCCAGAGCGGTTTGTTCTCTCCAGTCGCTAATGGGGCTAAAGCCACTTCAGCGATGCAAGAGAGATGCTCCAGGAGCGAATGCCAGCTGAACATCACAGGGGAAGACTCACAGGAGCCACGTCCTCTTGCTCAGGGCAGCCTGCACTCCTTGTCCCTCAAGTGCCACTAGCAGAGAAGTAGCTGCCCATCACATGGAGGTGGGGACAGTGGCTAGAAGGGGCAGCGGCTTGCGTGCAAGATGATGCAGCGCTAGGCACCAAAACCAGCATAAAATAAAGATGCATCGGGCAGTTTGCTCTGATCCACCCTCCTGCCCTGAACTCAGCCCCATGGTGGGCACAGCCCAGCCATGGCCAGCTGGAGGCTAAGGGCGGAAGGTTGGGGCAGCCCAACTGCAGAGGCTGTAGGGATCCCCGGCAGCCCAAGAAACCCGGCACAGCTCTCCCTTCCCTCCCATCTTTTCCAGCTTCTCTTCCCCCACTCCTTCCCCCTCCGCACCAGCAAGCATATCTCAGCAGTCAGGAACTGATCAAAGCCTTCTGTCCGGCAAGCTGCCTCTTCTCCTGTGGGACAAGCCCCGAGGTATGCTGCAAAGGGCGTTTTTCCCCTCCCCCTTTTCTGCAAGCAGGCAGGAACGCAGGGTCTTCCCTTTCTTTCATCTCCCAGTTTGATTTTCCTTGCTCAGGTTCTTAGAGCTTGAAGACGGTGGACAGTTCGTTAAAAAAGTTTCCCTCTACAATCCATACCGATGCTTGTATTGCTCCATGGCAAGATTCCCTCACAGAAAGCATGACTAAACATAACAGGAAGGGGTCTCTTCTGAGAGGTTTTTTAATCTAGCTATGAAACATAGGTGTGGGTTATACCCCAGGTTTTATTATATTGCCTATAACAAGGGGTATTCTAGGGAGTGGTCTAGGCATTTTGTAGGTGCCTGATCAGCGTCACCAGCTCCACACATCCAAATATTACAAAACTCATTCAAAACATTGACAGACCGGCTTTAAATAATCACAAACCCTTTATTATCTAAAACCCCAAAAGACAGACCTTCCTTTCTTTGCCATCTGTTTTTCTGAGGGTTTAAGATTTATGCCATCAAATCTGTATGTATAAGGGCGAGGTTTGGAGGTTTTTTTCCAAGCTCAAACTTACGGTCTCATATAAATCCCACGACTCCAGCAGCTTAGTCTTTGCAGAAGAAGAAACACCAAATACAGGAAGATTGCCCAAGAATTGACAACCCTGGTTGCTAGCTTCCTTCCCAATAAATTATTTTGCATCTTTCTGACAGCAGGTCACAGGTTGCTCTAATCATATGGCCACAGCTATCTAGAAGGGACAAGCATTTGGGACAAGGTTTTGAAGAGGAGCACTCATGTACATATATCAGAATAACAAAGTTGGCGTGTTCACCCAAAACTGTATCTCTCCTTCTGCTATTTCAAGCCACATCGTGCATGATAAGATTATGTACACCACATCCATCCTTTTAGTACTTGGGTGTGCCTAATTTCCTCCCACATTGCAATTGCACCACTGATAACAGGAGAAATCAGGCTGGACTCTGCTCTCACTCCTGGTACTGTCCTACCAGACAGCTCCACAAATTGTCCAGCCTCACACTGGTGCAACAAGCATAAAATCCATTCTGCCCTGGGAAACACTGCTAAACTCTTTAGGCCACAAGCAAGATGCCAGAGTGCCTTAAACAGGATTAAGTGTTGCTTGAACTTTGCAGTCCATCTTCAGAAATTTAGAGGCAGAGTGTAACAAGAACTGGACAGCACGAAGCAGCTGGGCAATGCTGTCTTACTCCATAGGTGGAGGATCCTCCCATAAAAAAGAAACCATCAGGGCACAAAGCCGCTGCAGTGATACCTAAACTTAGCATCAGCCGCAGAAAAGGAAAGAAGCTGTGGCCAGGCTGTTTGCATTCCCCTTTGATCCTTGCCTGACTCCCCAGGAGTCACTGGCAACCAGGAGTAATTTATAATAAGCTTTAGGCTGCTCTGATTTATTCTGAGAGCAGAAGCCAGGTGCAAGGAAGCTAAATAGCCAGCATTTCTTGGCTTTCATTGGGGGAGCAACACACTAAACATTACAAATCCCCAGTGTGGCATACTTTAGGCTTCACCTACAGTGGGCAAAGAGAGCACAACTTAATGTTAAGACAGCATGTAAAAAGGGATCAGCCTTTTTGCAAGTAGGATGCACCAATTGCTTCTGGCAAGTCCTTTTTCTAGCTGAAAATACTGACCCTGGAACAGCACTCAAATCATGCTGGGGCATTAGCAACAGAAAACTAAAAAGCACTGAAAAAATTAAGGATAGAAAAGAATAACTGTGATGACTTTCAAAAAGAAGAGAATGAGGGTTTTTTTCCCCCATGTATTTTCAATTTCCTGAAATGACATATGAAGGAATGGACAACCCAAAGTTTGTTTCAGAAAGCAGAACTGCAGAAGTTATTCATTATCAGTAGGACTGATTGGAAATTCAGCCGCCGGCTTGGTTTTTTCTTCCACTTACAAATTGTTCACAAACTGATCCTAATTTTTCCCAAGTGAATCTACAACTTTCGAAAGTATACCCCTGCGGGTGAGGAAGTCCACAAACGTAATGGGTCAGCACTACCTAACTCCCTTTGACTTCTTTGAATAACTCAGCCTTCACCAGCCCATTGAACAAAACCAGCTGCTCTCTTGGAGTTACTCACATGCTTTCCACTTGTATTTTCACTTTTTGCTATTCAGGGCATGTGACTGCTCATCCATGCTACATGGTTTGATTCTACAGCTTGACTGGATGACCAAAGGCTTTTAAAATAAGAGAACAAGCAAGGCTGAATGATGAAGAAGTCATTTACAGTTCACATTTTTTTGGACAAAACAAGCTTTTGTGCTAAAGTTTGCGAAGCCTTTTAGATTCATAAACATTTTCCCCACCGCCCAAAGGTCATCCGCATACTCATAAATAACCGATAATATAACTCTTTGGAGACCAGCGAAGCCAAGTCAAACTGAGAGTTTGCCAACATGTCCACAATACTGTTTATTCCATTAGTGCACCAGACCCTGCACCAGAGCACTTGACTCTGCCCCTTCAAAATGAAATGAAAGAAATGAAAAAAAATCAAACAGAAATCAAAATCCATCTGAATGAGTCAGAACACCACGTGATGGCTGTCCCCTTGCAGACCACTCTGCAGCATGTACTTCCACCAGTCTGTATATGAGATGTCAAACCATTCAGTCTATAAACCCACTTTATTAGAAATACTAGCATCCTGTCTCAGTGGATTTGAGGACTACTTTTTTTTTTTTCCCTAAGTTTTAATTCAAGCCTAGCTCCATCAAAACAGCAATGTTACAATATTTCAGAAGCAAGTGGGTTTGATTCCAAAAGGCGGAGGGAGGGAGATAGTAAAGGGGGAACAGCTAAATGTTTTCGCTTTCTCTCCTCAGCACCATTGCGAAATCTTTCTCCAAAACATAAGATCCAAGTCAAGTTGCTATGTTTTAAACAAACCACGGTGTGTTATTGTACTACAATTCTGAAACAGGGAATGTAGGTCAGGAACTTTTGGACCTCTCAGATTTTAAGGTATACAAACTCCAGCAGCATTGCTATCTGCACTTTTTCTTTTCCTTTTCCTTTCTTTTCCCCTCTTTTCTCCCCTCTCCTCCTCCCTCTCCTGCTCTTTTCTCTCCACTCTGTTCCTTTTCCCTTTCATTCCCTTCCCCCTTGCCTCTCACTTTCTGTTTTCCCTTCCCTTCCTTCTTTCCTTTTTCTCTCCCTATCCTATCCTAACACTGGAAAGCAGCTGCAAGCTGCAGCTTCAAATAAAATGGTCTGAAAAGCTCCATTATGTATATCGACACATTTTCCATTCTCGGGTTTTCATCCAGTAGGACACAAAACAAGTATTCAAAAAATGCATGTTTGTGCAGACAAGCATGCATAAATATATGCATGCACATATAGCATGTGAAAACACATGAAAAGCATGTTTGCGCACATGTGCCTATGCTTGAATTTTTTTTTTTTTCTTTTGCAGCCTTAGGGAAATTTGCAGGCTGGATGCCACAGGTTGGCTCTGCACATTACAAACCGTGTCAGTATGAATAATGGGGGCAGGCAATTCTGCCAGAGGGTCACGGAACAGCAAGTGCGTAAAAAGGCAAGATTGTCCAAGAAGTACACGCAATATCGGCTGGGGTCTGAAGCGCACTGCCAGACAGAGACCAAGATCAAGTTGGCCAGGGGAAGCACAATGCCCACTTCTGCTGACCCCTTGTGAGGGCATGAATTACAGATTGCCACCCAGGAATCCTGGCAGCTTTTTCCCAGCAACTGAAAGTACAAAAGCACTTAAGCAGGTATTTAAAGTCAAGCTGTACCTCAGACCTCATAACAGACTGCTCTTGGTCTCATTGAGCTGGAAGATCAGGGCCAGATCTTCAGCTGATCCCTTGATTTTAACTGTTTGCTGAATTATCATTTAGACAAAGATCCAGACATAATGCAGATATCCAATACAGGGGCTGACAGCCAGAAGGGAGTGACTATGTCCTAGTAAAAAGATGATAGGCTCTTCCTCAGACTTTCAAGGGTATTTTTCCTGGAAACCATTTTCTTATGTATCTTTACTCCAGCTAGTGAAAGATGAACACACTTCACTCAGTATTTCAAACCACTTGAACAGCATATGTTTGAGAGTTCAGTATAAACCTTCTTGGGCCCAAAGTTTGCACATGAAAGGCTGGAAAAAGCAGTAGAGAAAAACACCAAGGAAAGGTTAGCACAAGAAATAGAGCAGAGAGAAAAATCCAGATGAAAAAATACATTCAGTCTATACAGTATTATACCCACAAAGGATGTTATATGCCAGGAGCTAGAAGCCCTGTAAATGCCAAAATCCAGGTTATTCACGCAGCAGTAACTGGTTCCCCTGAACATGGTCATTGTGACACAGCCAGTTTTTTCCACAGGACATCCCAGATCATTCTCCCCTGGTCCCCATCCAAGCCTGAATTTTTCTGCCTGTCTCCCACAGCCTGTCCTTGTTCTGCCTCTTTCTGTGCTGCTGCCTCCACAACTGAATTTCTTGTCATCTTGGTCTTTCTTGAATTTTGAACCTCTGCTTACTACCCTGATGTTCCTTGCCCCGCCAACAGCCTCAGTTGCTTTCCCTTCTCACGTGTGCTCTCCCCATCTCTCAGTCTCACTTTGTCTTCACATTTCTCCGGTTCCTTTCCTGGTATCAGCTTCCTCTTCCCTGCTGGCTTTCAGTAGCATTGCAAGTCCCAGACTTCCTGCCAGTCCTCACTTCCCCCTTTGTCTTCCCATGTCTACCTGCTCCCTTTGCTGCCTTCTCCACCACGTTCCGCTCCCAGCGTTCCCTTTGCATTTGAAGTCTGGTTGCATACCTCCTCCCTGCCTCCTAGACAGCAGAAGAACTGAAGCCACCAAGATCGCAGGAGAGACAGACAGCTTTTTCACCTCCTCCCTAGTATCATGGTACCATGAGAGTCATTAGGAAGGTTCACAGATGAAATACACACTCTTGCTTCTGGGATAAGCGCCACAATGATGCACTATTCAAGTGGACTCATCAAAGCATTTACCAGACTCTCACCACCACAAGCAAACTGAGATATCTTTTTGTTTTTCTTTTCTCAACAACATATAACACAGCTGAAAACAATCAGCTTTTCACAGGAACAACAGCAGGCTCTTCCTCAACCTCAGAGGGTTGAACTCATCTGTCTAAAAATGAGGACTCTACTTTAAATAATTTTCTAAACTATCTCTGTCATTACCCTCCAGGGTGCAATTCATTTCACTTCTATTAGGTACCTACTTTCAGATGGGTTGATTGAACACCCCCATCTTTCTCCAGAGAGGATGGAGGAAGCTTAGCTCAGACAAATTAGCTGGAATGAATGCCCAACAAACAGCCAGCATTAAAATGAGGTGAGCTCCAGCTCCCTGTGGTTCCTCAGCAACATCTCAGCCTCTTTTTCAGGAGGAGCAAATGAGGAAAGTGCCTCAGTGAAATGACACCCAAAAAAAAAAAAAATCTTGCTTTTTGTCTTCTTTCAAACATGGAAGAAAAAAAATTGGGTTTTCTCCTCATTTCGTTCTTGGAAATGGCTGAACCATTTCAGATTACACCATCCCAAGAAAAATCCAGCCTGAGGCACATCTGTGGCACCAAAAATGCCAGTGAGAACAGTTAGAGATTGGCAAAGCCATAAGCAACTGAATACAGGGTCTTATGATAGGAAGTGTTGAACAACTTCCCAAGAGGTACTAATCCCATCTATGCCTCAAGTAGGATACAAGGAGGCAACTCTCCCTTGCCTTGATTTGCAATTGTTCTTCAATGCACAGTATGTCACCTCCATTTCTCTTCAGAGAGAACGTGGCATGAAGACAGTTGCTATTCCTTTAAATGATTCTCCCTTTTTTTTTTGGGGGGGGGGTGCTGGGAAGGGGGAGGGAGAGTCACTAACAAACTTGGAATTCAGTTACAAGGAAAAATGTGCCTGAAAAGCAACTTTCCAAAGCCAAGAGCTTCACAGGATTCAACAGTTCTTCCAGCACTGTAAGATATACAGATACGTATCACTCTCAGTAACATTCTGCAGGCTCCAGACTCCGCCACGTTACCGGGCAGGCTTTCTGGCAATTAATGAGGGGACTGTCAAGTGTTTAAAACTGATCACAGTGACTCCTTCCAATGCAACCTGCAGAGGTGCCCAGCACATCTGTGTACTTCGGCATGAGGAAAAGAGTGAGCTTTGTTTCTTGGATGAAACTAAAAGATAGTAAGACCAAGGAAACAACATTCCCCCTACTCCCTTCTGAGCTAAGTCAGTACAATAAGTAATGAAACACAGTGTTGGAGGCTCACCCCTGCCTTCAGCTTCACTGGGAGAGGAGTTACAGCCTTAACCTCAGGTGCTTCAGTGGTGATGGGTTACTGCATTACTTTGCAGCACTTTGGCCCATTGGCAACACAGGCACTAGCCAGGGGAAGCCATGAGAAATCTACTACTAGAGTCAATGCAAAAAAAGAGAAAGAGTGAGAAAGAGCCCACTTTGGTGCCATTCTGCACATGGAGATGGCACCAGGGATACCCCAGTAAAACACCCAGCCATGGTGGTGAGTCCCATCCACATCTTCACTGGGTATCCATCTCTTGTAGAAAACAGAAGAGAATAAGCTATATACAACCCGGGAAGCCCACAATGTGGTGGGCACTTCTGGATGCCAGCAGACAACATCAGAAAGCTTTACACATGCCTTGCCAAGCCAAGATAGCCCTGATCTTCAAAAGCAGCTGTCTATGAGCTGCTCTGGCAGCCAAGACTCAGCTCCCAGACTTCTTACCCCAACAGCATCAACCATAATTGGTGTCATTCAGTAGGAAGCCCTTCTCTATAAGAAGGGACACCCAACACCATTACAGGGGAAGCTGAAGAGGCTGGGAAATCCTTAGATGCTGGCTCACAGCAGGTTTGAGACACTTTTGCTTCACAATAACAGAGCAAGGGCAACAGATGTGTGGCTGAACGTCCTGAGAGCTGTGTTGGGTGAAAGCAGTAGGTGCCAGGGAGGGGGGGACCCACCAACAAGACAGGCTCACAACTAGTGAAAAGGCTTTGGATATAGCCATTGCCAAGAAATTGGAGGAATAAACCTGTTCTGTTAGAAGTCTTCACCTAACAACCTCAGCTCTACCCTCTGCGGCCACTCTGAAGCACTCACCTTGGAAGATGTGGCCTTTGACAATCAAAATACCAGACACTTCAGGTTTTATTGCAAGCCCTCCTGCCTTGGAAAGAGCTGATGAAGGTCCCATTGTGCTCCTGGGCCTGTGAGCTCCAAGACCTCATGCCTGTGGCTTGGTGGTACGTAGGTCTGCCTATAGCAGCCACGCTCCCCACAATCCCACAGCCCCCCGGAGGAGCCCTCTGACTCATGGCAGACACTTCCCCCCCCCACCCCCACCCCTCCTTTCCCCTGCATAGTTTGCTTGCTGACGTCCAGAAAAGGGTTTTTACCTCCTGGAAAACAGACAAGGCAGCTCCCAAGGGCTGCTGGCTGCAAGCATGAGATGACTTGCCATCCCCATCTTGTCAACCGATGACACAGCTTGGGATGGTTTTTTGGGGGTGTGAGAATAGGGTAGAAATCAGGCACCAGGACGCCATGGTGATTCTTCAAACAGTGGGGCAACCTCTCACAGGCTGTGCCTGGGAGGCACATGCAAGCGCACATGGTGGGATTTGGGAGCTGACCAATACCATGCAGGCACAGCAAGAGGGTGTCTCCAGATCGCAGCCTTCACAGCACCCTCCAGGGCAGCACTGCCCCATCTCCTTCCCAGCTCTGCTGGCCAATTTGTACTCTGACTTTGGGAGAGATGCAAAAGGGCTAGATCACCACCACCTTGCTCAAAGACACTGTTTGCTCACCTAAAGGTAAGCCCAGGTCTCCTTTCACCATGCTGTAGGAGTTGCCTGGAAGGCACAAGAGCCGCAAGCTATGTCTATGTCCTACTATTTGACATGTTCAAGCCTTCCAGTCCCAGCTCTGCTCTGGTTTTTACCTTATACTACACTGCCCTGCAAGGAATTGCCATTACCCAAGACCAGGGGACTGTGAGAAAAGCCAACAACACTCTCATTTTAAAAGGGAAAGCAATGTCTTTAAGTCTTTTTTTTTTTTGGTAATCACTCCAAACTCCCCTTTGTATCAACTCTGGGTCAGGGCCCTCCTACCTCACATTGCTGAAGTCAGGGGACCCTCTGCACCTCCCAGAAGCTATGCAGCTGGCTCCTCACACCCACGTTGGGGAAACTTGCCCAGTTGAGTGGGCAAAAACTCAGCAAGGGCAGAACTGTCACAAAGGGCGAGCACTCACTGAGTTTTGCTGCCAAGCTCCATCATGAGTGTCACAGGGGCAGGTCACTGTCCTGATGATCACCCCTTGGTTCTGTTCCATCAAGAACGTATGATGAGCTGGAGGTAGAAGAAGGTCTCCCCTCATTCCCATGGGGGCTTCATCCCAGTCCCTGCCCTATCCTACTAGAGGAGCACAGGCTGGACAAGAGAGGCTGTCGGGAGAGGACTGCCTCCCCAGCCCTGTGGTGTGGGCATCTGTAACACAGGGAAGCTGTCCCTCCTCAACAACAACCACCCCCCCCAAAAAAAAAGGGTCATTTTTCTTCTTCTCTCCCCCCCTCTCCCTCCTCCTTCCAGAAAGTCTTGGTTTCATCCCGCCGTGGAACGAAAACAAATGCTCTAAACCGCAACATTTTTCACAAACCGGAATTTCTTGCAGTCTAGCCAGCCTTGGTGGATCAATACCAGGCATTTCTTTCCTCCTCTGCTCTGGCCTTTCCCTTCCAGCCTCCTCCCCCCCGCCCCACTCACCAAGGGGAATAAGGGAGCCGGAGGTGTTGAACGGAGGAGTCGGGAACACTCCAGCTCAGTTTTAAAAGGGACAGAAAAAATACTGGCGTCAGCCGGAGCACCAGGGCAGGCACTGAGACCTTGTTTTGGATTTCACAGAGACTGTCCCTGGGGANCCCCCCCCCCCCTCTTTTTTTTCCCCCTCTCTCTCTTTTTTTTTTTAAAATGCATGGTTTTGTTTGTAAGTTAAAAGTCTCAGGATTTGCAGTCTTTGAAGCGTGGTCAGCCTGCCAGATGGAATTAGTCAGTGCCTTTCGGTCGGAAATCCCAGGCAGATGAAGCGGGATGGAAGGACAGTGGTTTTCTCATTTACCAGGAAACCCTCTGTGTCGACCCCCACAAGTTCAGCTGGAGAGCTCCCCGGGACCCCAAAAGCAGACAGGATTGAAGGCAGGAAAGCAAGCAGAGGGCCGAACCTTTCACGTGCATAAATCGGTGTGGCACCACTGAAGTCAATGGCCCCCAAGAAGATTTATACTGCTCAAGATCCAGCCCAGATGTTTTTGCTGGTACTTGCCTGAAGCTATAAGATGTCAGCGGAGTTTCCTCTGCTTAAAAGCAGTGCTGAATTTGGCTCTCCTCGCCCCTGACTCATACTATCTTTCCATCTCTTCCCACCATGGCCTGTCTCAAATCTTCCTATTCGGGGACTCCTCAAGGTGAGCACTCCCTCTCCCAGGTGAACAGCCTCCTTCTCCATGTTCCTGAGTGAGTCTTTGCCTTCCTTCACACATGCCCTCATCTCACGTCCAAGCCCAGGAATCCAAGTGCCATCTTTGAAACTTTACTAATCCATTTTCCCCTCTCTTTGTCTTTCTCTCTTTCCTGAGCCCACCCTCCGCTGCTCCCCATGCCTCTGCTAAAAGCTTCAGGTCATTCCTCAGGCAGTCCCCTGACAAAATTAGACTTGGAGAACATCCATTTATTTCCACATCAATCAAACTATGACCCAAGAGGAGAGTTAGTACTGCTTGTTCCAAACATGCAATGTATGGATGACAGCCCATCACAAAAAACACAGAGTGACATCAGTAGCTGTGGGAAGAGCTCACAAGTGTTAGACTGGAGCTGACAGCCTCCTTGCAAGAGACCAGTGCAAATCACTCACCAGCTGAGACCTCAACTTAATTTCTCACAAGGGATTGAAGGGGCAGAGAGACTTGCTGTGGAGTTGGTGCACTGTAGCACTATCAAAGCAACCAAGTAGTGCTATCAAAGCAACCATGCAGACCCATGCACAGAAACAGTCTCCAAATCTCTCAGCAGCACGACGGTTACAGCAACAGGGAGGTCCGAGCGACACACCTCTAAAGTGACCACGGTGCTCAAATACTTGAGGAAGGGACTAAACAAGGAGTGATGGATCTCTGAGTGAGGTCTTTTTTAACAAGGCAACAGGCAATATCTCAAGAGCAACAAGCACGAGGCAACAAGCATCTGCAATTAGTAGTGCCATAGTATTAGTAACTGAACAACCAAGATCAAGGCCAGTTTTTGAAGCCTTCCTTCCTCAAAAACCTTGCAGTCTGCAAAGGCAAAGGTAGGTGGAGAAGCAGAGAGGGGACATAATCATACTGTAGGTGTGTCCTAGTGCCAAGAACCCAGGCTGCACTCTATCACCCTAGAGAGGCAACATATCCAAGGGGCTGACGGCACAAGTTTGGGAGAGCGTTCAAGCAACAGGTGTGAGCCTCAAGACCTCTCCTGACAAACCTGTGGAAATTACTGCTTCAAGATTTTGGCTGAGTCAATATAGCATAAAATGAGTCCAAAAGGATTAGTACTCCAGATTAATAGGAGCACAAGGAGAGATACATGAAGTCCAGCCATTACCTGTGATAACTGCAGGGATTCCAGTGTGCAACCAGACTGAGAAGTGCATATGCTCAGATAAGACTGAGCAGGGTGTACCAGTTGCATTAGACTGCAGAGTAGTTTGCCAGCTGAATCTAAAGAGTGATCTTCCTTTCTAATACCATACAGCTGACCAGTAAATTGGGCATCCCCTTCCTAGAGAGCAACACTACTCTTCACAGAAGAGGCACACCCACAAACCCGTCCTGCCACAAAAACTTCCACATTCCAATGGGCAGAGGGGATATAGACACATAACAACCCAGAAATCCTGAAGCAGATGTTCTCTTTCCCCACCTCCTGATGGCAGTCCCTGTAGAAAAGATTCATCTTGCTACCGTGTGAACCAGGATACTGCTCATCTCAAATAAGAAGAGCTCAAAATGGTCACAGGGGCCTTCTCTACAAAGGAGATTTTTGCCCACCTTGTCTGAAATTCAGTATCAGCCAATCACCGACAAACATCTCCCCTGTCATGCTAGCAGCAGCCAGTCTGTGGGATAAATGCTCGCTATCTGCAGGGATGAACATTTTCTTTCCAGCTCCTGTCACCCCCCCATACCAGGTCCCCAGAACCCCCCGGCACATCCACAGGTAACACTGCCCTGTGGTGACTAAATCCAGGTTCAGCCAGCTGAACCCACACACCACAAATACACCTGTACCCCTGAGAAGGTAAAAACCAATGCCAAAGAGCTAGAACCAACTCACAGCCATTGCCAGCATCATTCTTGCTATCGGCAAACACCACAAAAACCACTAGCAATCAAGACCAGTCAAAGCAAACAAAGCTTATTTCTTCTGCTCAGAATACATGACAACTCAGCAGCTCTGTCCACCTTATTCCATCAGGTCTATCCATGAGCCCAAGCTGCTGCTTCTTCACTTCTTTGCTCCTCACTGTGCCTTCTCTAGGCCCCTGCTGTGCCATTGCTCAGGCCTGACTAGTTCTGGATCTCCAAATACTGACTCCAAGCACAGACAACTGTCTTAGGAAACCTCAATCTTTAAAGAAGCAAAACCAGATCTCCAAAAGAGGTAACGGTGTGCAGCTGACAGCTGGGGTGTTTACTAGTACAGGAGTAATCTCTGAGGCCTGCTCAACTGAGCAAGCAATGCATGCTCAGGATGGGTAAAGCACAAGCTGGACTCCCACCTTTTGACTACACCCATACTGCCTAGAAAGATACCCCACCATAGAGCCCAGAGTTTGGCTTTCACCTACCTCACACCTCCCCTCCACCCTGCAGCCTCCCAAACAGCCTGGCCCTACCCACACAAGGAGTCTATGTGCACACACCGGGAAAAACCACGGCTGGGCAAGGGCTATCCCTACTAGCCAGCGGAGGGGCCACATGGGCTATGTTTTATGGCTGCAAACAGAAGGGAACCAAGGAGAGCAGCAGTGATTTTATTTACTGGAGATCTGGCCCCATTATGTACTATTTTGTGCATATTTAAGGGATGCTATGAAGCTGCCAACATGGCCCAGGGCTGGGCAGAATATGAGTAACCCTGGTTTAGAGGAAGAGGCAACAAAAGAACCTCAGAGAGGTCTGAAACCAGGAAAACAGGCTTGTTTATGAAGCCAAAAAGAGAGTGCAGCATATTCCAAGGCCAAGGGAATTTTTCTCGCAACATTACTTTGCCTTGGCTACCTGGCCACTCTCACATAAACAATGAAGACACACCAAGAAAGCAAGGAGACTTCACAGAGGTTATAAAAATATCACTTGAGCAATTAGACTGAATCAAAACTCATGACTTTCTGGTTGGAAGGAATGCTTGTGTTTCCCCTCTCATTTCTTTTTCTCCTCTAACTTTTTTTTTTCCCCTCGTAAAAATCTAGATAAACAAAAGCCCTAGGATATTGGATGGTTCCTCGCATATTGTTTTAAAAGCAGAAACAACAACAACAGCAACTACCGTGGTGAGAAGGAGTGTCTGCAATTGGCGCTGCATAGCCCCTGTTTTTCTCCATTTGCAGGAGCTGTTCTCACCCTGTGCAATGTTCGTCCACACGTCCCATCCCAGGACATGACGAGGCACCATCATCTTGTTAAGTGCATTCCCGCTTCTCCCACAGCCGTGGCACTGCTTTGTCAGTGGGTCACAGAAATAACTGTGGCAAATTGGATTTACATTCCCACCTCTCTCCTCGGCTTCAGGGGCGATTCGCTTATTGCCTCCTTACAGACAGATAACTAAAAACAGGAGAGGGGAAAACAGCGCTTTAGACACCCTTGCCTACCATGACTAGTTCATGAACTCTGCAAGGCAGGGACTGCATGCCACTGTGCACAAGGAGTCCACAGGCCTGCAAGACACCTCTTGCAATATCACCCCCATGCACCCACATTCACGATAGCCGCTAACATCCACACACTTTGTAAATCCTTTGGATAAAAACCATGAGTGTTGCCAGCTTTCAGCTTTCAGCTTTCAAAAATGTTGCGTGTGGCCCTAGAACAGAACGATATAGGCTTCAAAATAATAAGACTTAACCAACCCAAAAGTATTTGGAGTATTTTTCTCATTTGGACCCTCGAGGCTTTCAAGTGAAGTTGTTTTCTTCCAGGATCAAGAGAGCTGGAAATGCTAGTTTAAAAAAATAAAAATAAATAGAAAGCTGAGAATCTCATTCAGCCTCTTGATTCCAGGAGCTCAAATAAAGACCACAAGTCTCAAATAAAATCCACAAACATCACAAGCTTCACGATGATATTCAACAAGAGATGGCAATGTTCAGAAGCATGAAATGATAATTCCCACCTCGCTGGATCTGATTTTATTTTCTTTTTCTCACCTCAGCTCCTGTGGCTATTTTTCTCTTGCTATAGGGACTCCTATTTCTGGACAAACGAAATTATTTCTTACTGTACAGCAGAGGGTGTAATCCTATCTATCTGTCAATTGCTTTTAAAATTCTTTACTCCTGCAAGTTTCATGAAAACCAGTGGTTCAACAGAGGAAAAAACCCAAGTAATGGTCTGAATGAAAAAAGCTGCATCAAGAGTCCTACATTTATCCCTTCTGTTAGTTTGCTACTGCTCAGTCAGCTCTTGTGTGCCCCTAGGTTGCTCTGTCCTAAGCCAGCAGATGACAGATATAGGGACAGGGGACTTGAGGGCAGACTCCTAGGAAGTGAAGAGACCCCAAGAGGGAGGAACCGCAGGCTCAGTACCACCTTTGGGAGCTCAAAACAAGACAGTGGGTTTAGTGAGAAGTGTCAGGGCTCTCAACCCTGCACAGATCTTTTTACTTTTTGCTTTTTATTTTTTTGCCAGACCGTCATAGATAAGGAGAAAAAAAATCCAAACAACCCACATTTAGAACAAAGACCTTCCTTTGTTTCTGTCATCAGAGCAGCAAAAATTCTTCTTTCTTAGAAAAGGACTTAGAAAAATGGTGGTTCCTACCTCCCTTATACATTTGCCCTAAACACACTCTAAGATCATGCTATGTTACTTCCGGGCACATTTGGCAGTATACAGAGGCTCACAGGTAAAGGACCCCCACTGAGGGGGACATAGAGACACACATTTCAGTTGGGTGACTGTATATAGATATATCATCACTGCCTTCTAGAGGTGAAACCAAGAAAAGATAGCAGGGTGACACACTGTCTCCAACTATTCAAATACAAGCATCTTTTACTGCTCTCAAAAGTTGTTGATCCAACAAAAACATGAAATAGAAGTCAATGGATCTGAGTGGAAAATATTATAGCAGTTAAACAGGCTGCTCCAATAACACTACCTCTACCCACAGGTATGTTTGAAGGGGATGGGGAGAGAAGGGAAAAAGAGAGAAGGTTCTGTGCTGAATATCTGAGAAGTTTGGACTTGTTTGGGGATGAAGGCTTTTTCTGCAGAAATCCCACCCACTATTAGGGAACTGTGCAAGTCCCAGAATGCCAGAGACTGATGGGTGATGGAAATATCCATCATGAACTGCTACAAGGAGCCACAAGGCCTTCCCATAAAACACTACGAACTCAAATTAGGGTCGTTAACATATAACAAGGTCATGGCCTAACCATTTCTGAATGATGATGGCAGAGCTGTGATGAGTAAAGTCATGCAGCACCACACCTCGCTGCAGGTTATCTATGCCCACCAACCTCCAGCCTCCCACCAAGGGGCAACAGCCGACTGAATATGAGCCAGCAGTGTGCCTGGGTGGCCAAGAAGGCCAACAGCATCCTGGCTTGTATCAGAAATAGTGTGACCAGCAGGACCAGGGAAGTCATCCTTCCCCTGTACTCGGCACTGGTGAGGCCGCACCTCGAGTACTGTGTTCAGTTTTGGGCCCCTCAGTACAAGAAGGATATTGAGTTGCTGGAGTGTGTCCAGAGAAGGGCAACGAAGCTGGTGAAGGGTCTGGAGAGCAAGTCTTATGAGGAGCAGCTGAGGGATCTGGGGTTGTTTAGCCTGGAGAAGAGGAGGCTGAGGGGAGACCTTATCGCCCTCTACAACTACCTGAAAGGAGGTTGTAGCGAGGTGGGTGTTGGTCTCTTCTCCCAAGTAGCTAGTAATAGGACAAGACGAAATGGCCTCAAGTTGCGCCAGGGGAGGTTTAGATTGGATATTAGGAAAAACTTCTTCATGGAAAGGGTTGTCAAGTATTGGAACAGGCTGCCCAGGGAAGTGGTCGAGTCCCCATCCCTGGAGGTATTTAAAAGACGGGTTGACGAGGTGCTTAGGGACATGGTTTAGTAGTGGACAGGTACGGTTGGACTCGATGATCTTAAAGGTCTTTTCCAACCAAATGATTCTATGATTCTAACACTCTAGGTAATACAGTTGTGTGCAAAAACTTGTGTTGTTCCACAAACAAATCAGAATGAGTTTTAGGCCTAAAAGCTTGGTTGACAGGTTCTCTCACTCCAAGGAGCAAAAAAATCAGCTTTGCAACCTGTAGAAGTCCCCCTCTTTCTAATACCCTCGCACACACACTTGCACAGAAACATTGACATCAAGCTAGACATGCCCCAGCATACGCATGAAGATGGCCAAAGCACAGCCTTACAACAACCTCCTGGATCCACTGGCCAGCAGAGACGCTTCATGAGAAGGAAGCTCTGCTTGTGCAGCAAGAAAGCACAGCTGCTGTAGCAATGGCATTTTAGCAGGTCAGATCCAAGTCTGAAAAACAATGCTCCATCTTGCCTTTGACCCATCCTTGCCTGGAGGGTTAGCAGTTCACAAGAGACCTTTTAGTATGAGGCTGCAATAGTCATGCAGCACATCTGCTTTGTTATCTCAATGCGTGGACAGCTCCTGCTAGTACGATCCATCCCTTATTTTTACATGCACCAAAATACACCGAATTCCTTCCTTCCCCCTTAGAAATCCAGTGCTGGCCTAGCTCACCGCCTCCCTGTTGGACAGCTCAGTCACGCTGAGTTCATCCCGCCAATGCTGGTGAGAGATGAAACCAGATCCTGGGGCTCCACGGCCGAAAGCTGGTCCCCCTCCAGGTCCCTGAGAAATCCTTTGCGGTCACAGAGACGTCACCACTGAGGTGGGCTCTACCTCAGACCAAGGAGGGCTGCCTCTGGTTGTTATTAACCGTACTGAGGATTCAAAGGACAAGGAGGCATCAAGCCAGCATCTACTCCAAAATGCAGTGATCCTACATTTGCAGAACATGCATCTGGCCTTCATTAATTCTTAAATGGTCCAATGTGGGTAGAGGAATGGGGGGGGGAAGCTAACGCACTGTGCACAGAACGGGGCAGTCACAGGGGACGTTCACACAACAGGCTGTTTTGTTCTGAAGATGTTTCTGATCAGGGAGCGTCTTATCCGACACGGGCATGTCGTAGCATCAGTGGGACCATGCGTGGGCCTAGGCGTGTGTGTGGGACAGATAGCCTTCAACAAGGGCTTGGCCTTGAAATTTCTCATGGTGATCATCACAAACGTTAGGATGATAGCCTGGAGGGGCAGACAAAGGAAGGACACTGGGAATTCAAGCCATGAAATGATGATGAGATGGTCTTTCACCCCACCAAAAGGGGGCACCTGAGTTAAGCATGCTGGCACCCTTCAAGAGCAGATCTCAGAGCATGGGTAGGCTGGAGAAAAGAGGTGTCAACATTCACCCTTTCTCTCCACATGGCTGGAGGCATCACCATCTTTTCCCCATGGCCCTGAGAGTAAATGGGTGGCTGAGCAAACACACTACAAAGGTCTATATTTCCTCCAGGACGGAAGAGCATCCCCTGTCTTGAGGACACAGGGGTGGCAGATTGAAAGAGAACTTCAGTCTGGCTCACGAGGATCAGAGTCCATCTGCAAGCATGGCTATGAGTGTGCATCAAAGGGTGATTCAGTGTGTATGAATATCTAGATAGCTGGGTCGCTAAGCATGCAGCTGAGCGTGCTTGTGTGGGCAGCAAAGCACATGGCAGAACAACAGGGTGCAGGCAGCCTGTGGATAAACAAGTGTGTCAGAAAGAAGAGGACACAGCAAGGCAGGGGACTTGTTCAGAGGGACAAGACAAGAGCTGTGCCAACTTTTGACTTCCATTAAACCTGGGACATCCCATCGCTTTGCTGTGGCATGACAGCGTACAGCTAATGGAGGGGGAAGTGGCCAATAGCCCGTATCTCCTGGGTGGCATCAGATGGAAACACTTGCACTGATTTGGTGCTCAGAAATGGGGCAGACCTTGGGTTGACCTGACCTCTAAATGAGCAGAATGGAAGCTGCGGGAAATGACGCTGTAAACAGGAAGGCATGAGATAAATAAGAGATGGGGAGGAAAGAGATCTATTTAAAGTGGCAGTTGCTTTTCAGCTCCATTTCCCCTCTTCAGCTCAGCTAGAAATGAAGGCCCCCACCCTTTTCTGCTCGCCTGCCAAGACAGCATACACTTACCACTTACAACTCTCTCCTAGCTGATACAAAGCTCGCTGCACACCCCTCAACACCACTGCTGAGGCTGTCCAGGAAACTGGGGAGAACATGTCTATGTGCTCCAACAACCTGAAGGAGAAGACTGGGTGTGAGGTTTCCAGCTAGCTCCTGTCTTAGCTGAGCCAAAGCCGTTATATGCAATATGACAATGCCCAGTGATCTCCCCTCCACCTCCTCAAGCGGAGGTTGGACTAGATGCTGCACAATCACACAATGTAAGACGGCACCACCTCCTAAAAGCATTTAGGGTGGTTAGAAGCAATGAAGCACATCAGGGAGAAGTGACCAACTCCAAGTGATTCAGTGCAGTGGAGCAGAGGAGACAAGAGGGAACAAGTCCTCTTCTAGCTCCATCCAGGGCTCGGTGTGTCTAGGAACTGAACCTTGCTCAGCATCAGTCCAACCTCGACTTCTGCAAACTCTGGTCTGTGCCCTTTAGGGGCATTACTCTGCCCCAGTGGTCTCAGAACAGAGATCAGCCTGCTGAGGCAGCTCTAATTTTAAGCCACTTTAAACAAAGCAAATCTGCATTTAGATATTTGACACCCACAGTTCTGTGCTCCCACTCCCAGGTCACAAGCACGCACTTCTCTTCTGATGCACTAACAACAAGTAAAAAAAGGAGGGGGGTGGGAATCTTTTGGTCAGCATAAACGTTCTTGTTGCATTCTCAGAACTGGATGTTCCCTGCCTAGAATGAGATTTTAGCCCTGCAATTTCTGATCGCTCCTGTTGGCAACTGCTTTTCCCTTTACTCGTCTCTCCCCTGATCTCTTCCATTAGGGAAGTGGCAGAAGGCTATGCCCTGCATTTCCAGGGCAAAACAGAAAACTGTCCAGGACACTTCCCATGTAGAAGGGATTGGTCCCATCTATCGGGGGGGGAGTGGGGGGGGAGGGAAGAAGAAAAGAAAAAGCCACCAACCAACCCAGTCCTGTTACAGAAACCCAGTTAAGTAGACAAGCTAAACAAAATACAATTAGGTTTCCTTTGGCCAGCCTGGAACATATGGTATTCGTCAGCCAGTCATGTTCCTCTCTCAATTCTGGCAGCAGATAGGTAACTTGTTCCAAGCACTAAGAAAGCTCCTGGAAAGTCAGCATGCTGAGCAAACTTTTGGAGGGGGGCTAGCTGGGGATATAATAGCTCACACAGACGCAGATTTGACAGCATTTCTTCCACATTGTTCAGCACAGCTCTAGGTTACAATGCCTCTGGCTTTAGTACATTCCTGGTTCACATTGTTCCCTGTGGTATTGCATCTGTAAGTCCTCATTTGCTAAGCACACACACAGAGTTCTGGGGTTGAGGGCTCCTACCAAGTAGGCAGACAAAGGTGTGGAAGGAAGAGAGGTTCCTGTGGATTTGGGCTCACAAAGAAATCCTAAAAAGGCAAATTGCGTCAATGAGCAGCACAGTAAGCCCTTTATTACATTACCTTTCTGAGGCAGGCTGAAAATGGCTGCTGCCATCCCAGAGCAGACCGACGAGCACTTCCCCAGCAAGAAAACGGCAGTAAGTACCGCAGTGTCATGGAGATCAGTTGCTGCAGAAAGGAATAGCCTCTGAATTTGGTCATCAACCAGAAAACTGTGTGAGGAGTCTGGCTCTGCGCTAGGAATATTCTGCTCTGTTGCAGTTTGCGAAGAAGTTAGCAAAGAGCTGATTCACAGAGAAATGAGCCCGTGTTTTAATAGAGGGAACTGGAAACCGTGCTGTGGTAGAGTAATACCCATGAAAGAACTGCCCCAGCAAAATCAGTTATGTCTATGGGAAAAGAAAGCTGATAAAGGACCACTGATTTATTCCAGTAACAACAGAGGCTTCAGACTGGAAATGAGCAGAGTACTTCCCACCACACACTCTAGGCCTGCATGAGAGTTTCAGCTGCTTTTTGAGTCCACATAGTTCAGCCTCATCATTGCCAGGGCTGGTTTGACATCTCTTGCATAGGTTTGCTTGGTCTGCTATAGGCCTTTTTTCAGCAAGGAAGCCAATTTATTCCCTCCAGTGCAGTTACAAGCCAGCACTGCCTCCAAGTTTCTGCACTGCCTTTTATCTTCCCATATACAGTTGGCCTTATTGCATATCTGTTCCTCCCCTATCCCTGTTGACAGACAGCCTGGCTGGCTCAGGCCGCTGCAGCCTCAGCCTAGTTTTCCTTGGGCAGTGAAAAAGTGGGAAATGTGATTGTAAGGAAGAGCAAGAGGATTTCCTCTGACCGCTCCTGTGCTCTTTGGTTCACCTGTTTGCTGCCAGTCAGGCTTCCTCCCTCTTTTACCTGCTAGGCACAGTCACTCTTGTTCCTTCATTGCAGAAGACCAGGGTATTTCAACCTCTGTAACACATAGCTCTTCAGTGACATTCTTGCCACATCAGTAACACTTCAGAATACCTTGACCTTTTTTACCCCCTCCTTGTAATCCTATACCCTTTGAAGCAGGAGGTATTCCCTTGCTTCCATTTCCAGCTTTTTGGCATTCAAGACCTGGCTCAGGCAATAGGTTTCTGTATGTCCTCACTGCATCCACCATAGACCTGCTTGTCAGGTTTACCAGCATTAAGTGCATTGGGAAAGCATTTCCCACTCTTCTGGGTTGTTATTATGAATCAGCAAAACTTGCCATGATCACTAGCAATGTGCTGGAGCACATCAAGGACTGAAGTGCTTGCAAAAAACCTATGCATCTGTTTCTATTCCTGGACTACTTAGCCCCATCACATTCAAAACCTCAGCTGCAACACAGAGCTCTGATATGGCATTTCTTTGGGGTTACATGTATGCACTCAGTCAGCTCACCTCTTCCGCACACTGGCCTATCGGATGTGTTACTCTTGCTCTACTTTAAGATTAATGGGAGCGATTCTCCATCGAGGTTAATGGGCGTAGCACACTGCTCGCAATCATTTTTGGCATGAGCTGCACTGGTGAAGCCAGACAAGCCGCCTGTCCTTCGCAGGGAGGGACCAGCTGAGTTTTGCTTTCAGGAACCGAAGAATCAACTGCGGCTTTATCCTTCGAGAACACCATCCATCACCCACCCAGGAGCTCTGCGGAGTGAAGCAACAGCGCGTCATCATCCCCTCCCTGAAACGTGGAGCCGAGTGTGGCTTGCTTTTGTTCTTACCCACATCACACAGACTTCAGCAGAGCCTGGTCACCGAGGGCCATTCATCTCTTTTGCTCTCAGGTCCTGCTCAGCAGTACCCTACTGGGCTTTCCTCATCCATCATTACTGGCAATTTAATCTCTGTCTCTTGCTGGGCACTTCCTCCCTGCGCCTTTGAATCGGAGGGTTTTTTTCCCTCCCTCAAAGGAGCTTATAACATTTACTGCATGGTATTGGAATCTCTGGACTGAACTGAGTCATAGTTCAGCAAAATTAGACTGGTTTCATCTTCCTCACAGTAGGAAATTAGACATACTGCAGCTGTCTTTCTTTTTTCCTGTTTAAACCGTCCCATCTTCCTGTGACTCTGTCCTCGGTGGCAGAGTAGCTGAGGCACATGGCTTCCAAAACAGGAGATAAAATGGCTGTTGCCAAAGGTTGTTTGCAAAGCCGTTCGAAGCAAGAGGGGACTTCACAAAGTTTCCAATCATTAAGCAGAGTTACAGCATTTGGCTCCTTCCTGCAGTCTCCCAGTATCTCTCATTAACACTGGTTTACTACTGCTCTTCTGGGAGTCAAGAGTGAAATTTCCACTGCCTTCCAGGATGGAGGATGGAGCTTTCTAATGCAAACCCTATGCAATGTCCCTGCATGCCCTATTCCAGGCTACGTGACTTCACCAGAGACCACGGCAGACTACAGTACCCCCTCAGCGTGCTGCTTTTAGCACCGTAGGACTCTGTGCGTTATTTAGATTATTTCACATGTCGGAAAGTATCATGCAATATTTTAAAGGTCTTCAAAACTATGCAACAGATAAACAATGAAACCACACATATGCGGAGATCTCAAAGGGCACCGTTGTGTTGCCTAAGCCTGTGCCAACGGTTTTCAACCTGCCATGCATCCAGGATTCCTCCCCTTCCCTGTTAGTTCCTTGAAGCCACACAATTTCACGCGAAAGAGCGTAACGCCAAATATTCAGGGCTGCCCAGCACGGGTTGCCTGTTGGCACGATCCAGAAGGGCAAGCTATACAAGCTGCTCTTTCATGCAGGGATCCACATTTCTCTGCAGCGAGCGAGGTTAGCTTTCAAAGATGGGCATGTGCAAACATTACCCATGTTTGTTTGTTTTCTTGTGCCGGCATTACTCAGTAGTATCTGCTACAGGAAAAACACTTATATTCTGTGAAAACACCTAAGCACAAACATTAATGTACATGAACAGAAGAATTTGAGAGCCTGTGTTAGCCACTTGTAAACGACTGTGCCCACCTCGCTTTAAAAACTGGCGCAGCATGCAAGTAAATGTAAGCATAATAAAAAATAATAGGAAACAGACAGGCAATAGAATTAAGAGCAGCAGCCAGCTGGGATCTTCTAACCAGTGACATCAAGGGATTGCTGAGGTAATACACTGATGGGTTTTAAATTAACTGTAACCACTCAGGAAAAAGATCTAGGCGTCACTGTGGACAGCTCAATGAAAACATCTGCTCCACGCAGAGTCCATCAAAAAAAAAAAAGAACCAAGAAATGTTAGGTTGAATAGGATAAAGAACAATACCAAAAATGTTATAAATGCCACCACATAAATCAATGACACGTTCACACTTTGAGAAGTGAGCTGAAGTCTGCTCGCCCCGTTTCAGAGCGGGGATAGCAGGAACAGAGGCCAGAGAAGGATGCCAAAAAATCGTTAGAGGCACAGAAAGGTTTCCAAGGTTGTCAGGAGGAGAGATTAAGGTCCAAATGGTTCAAAATAGCTTGCACTAGAAGTGTATAAAATGATGAGTGAGAGAATGAAGGTTTTCCCATTTGCTCTTTCTTATGCTAAAGAAATAGTGGCCGCCTAAAACACTCCAAAAATATTATTACTATGGTATATGGTAAAAAGAAAGCTTGCCAACGTTTTGCAGGTTGCCCATTTAAGACATGGAACTTGCTGCCGCAAGGTGTCAGGCTGGGAGTTAGGCCGGTATCCAGAGAGGGATCTGCCATCTCTCACCATGCTGCCATCACATGAGAATGAATGAAATGTATATGATACATACATCCATGCCGGCTCATGCGTCTGCGCAGGCACTGAACTCCTGGGGCTAGGGAGAGACATAGAGTAACCAAAGGCAATGAAGAAAGCCAGGGAGGAGCCTGATACTGGCGGAACTGCAGAGAGAAGCTAAAGGAGAAAAAGGTACCTAGAAGAGAAAAATGGGAGATAAAATACTTGTAACAATCTGGAAAAAGGCAAGGGAGGTGTTTTGTGGGGGTTCCTCCTTCACTCTTTACATGACAGAGGGGAAATTAAGATTCTGCTAGGCTACGTCAGAGCATGTACCCCAGTCCTCTGGATAAAAGGAGAGGCAGCAAATGCTGGCCACAGGTGAATGTTTACAACCGCAGCTGGCTGGCCTGCAGACAGACCAGCCAAGCCATGACAGAGGTGCCCCATTTGACACTGCCATGCCATGCTCCAAACACCAGCATCCCGGTCCATCCCCTGGCACCGCATCCCCTTTGCATCCTGGTTCACCGTTCAAAGCTCCAAAATAAACAGGCAACGTTTGAACATCCTGCAGATGGGGAAATTTCAGGCGGCGTTGTGTATTTTCAGTCTAAGGCTTGATTTAGGCTGACACAGAGAGACCAGCTTCAGCACTTGGCCAGCAAGAAGGGCTAGCCAGCAGCAGCAGTGTGCACTTTGAACAGCACGTGGGAGAAACCATTTTTTCTAGGTTACCCACAGAGCCTCCAGCTCCACCATCCAAGAGCCTCCTGGTCTTTGAACGTATCTGATGGGTACAGAGCAGGGTTTCCCCTCCACCACGCAGGGACCCATGACTGCACAGAGCAGCAGCAAGGGCCTGCAACTCAGCAGATACCTCTGTTAGGGCAAAGCTTGCACATCACGGTGCGCAATCCTAGCAGTTACCTAACTACAGGGGCCAACAAACCTCTTCAGAGAATGGGCTCAGTGTTTGCTATAAAGGTCAGCCTGAGCTGCACATGACTCTGACCCCCTTTTCAAGAACAAGTGTAAGGGCAAGGATGGCAGAAACACCCTTATGGACACTGAAATAGAGCAATTTTTGCTTTGTGTTCAGGGGTTTTCCCCAAGTTCCCCCCAGCCGCAGTAACAAGAGTGGTCGGGCGATACTGTGAACACATGGGAAGCATTAAAGCATGACACTATGCAGCACTTAGCCCCAGTCACATGTATTACGGAGCACAAGGCCGCCTGCTCCTCTGTCCATCAATGTGCCTGTGGGATGTCCACGGCAGGGCTTTCCTGCACGTATGCGGGCCTGGCAGTGGGCTTTTTTGCTCCACTGCGCATGCCTAGTCGTGTGGATGCCCACCCAGGAACACCACCATAGGCCTGAACTGGAAACGTGTCACCAGGCAAGCTATCATACAGATGTATGGCAGTGGATTTACAAGCGCATGCACATCGAGCAGCAGTCCTGGTCCTTGAATGAGACCATCCACCCCCAAAAGCAGTGGCTCTTGTCAATCTTTCCCCTTGGAAACAGCAGATGGGTAATAACTTGCCCCATGGTCCCAGGACAGTAGGATCTTCTTCCCTCCTTCCCCTCCCATGTGTTCACCTCCACCTACCTTTCTCCCAAGAAGCACAGAGCATCACAACCAGAAGAAAAACCAACAACAACTATGCAAAACCCCCAAACAACCCCACAGCTACTCGCACAACCTTTGGCATCAAGCTGCCCAATCCCAGCTTCCCCTATCAGCCTGGGAAGCAGGAGCCCAAGCACAGCGACTCACAGCATGTATCACCCGTTGCCCAAGTCACTCTTCTCCACACCTCATGCTCCTCATCCCACCTGCCCTTCGTCCCCACCACGGGTCTGCCAGTGGGGAACCCCACCACCAACATACCGTGCACATAACATAATAAAGCAACAGAGTCCAGACTTTTATGTGCAGCCAGCATTTCAAAAGGCACAGTACATGCTGTATGCTCGGTGCCGTCAGACTCCCAGGCTGAATTCTCCAGTGTTTTAGGAAAAAGGTAGGGCGGGAGGAGAGTGTGAGAGGGGGGAACAGACCAAGCTTTGTGGAATTCTTTTTAAGAGTGTATACATGACTGTATAAAAGGACTTTTTTTTTCCTGACCTCAAAAAGACAATATTATTTCACACAGACCTATTTCCAAGAGTGGCCAAGCTATTTCTACATGAACTGGTGCCTGGTTGAGGCAGAGGCTATGAAGGGGAAACCCTCTCTCCAAGTACGACATGGAAATTCCTTGACCTCAGCTGCAAAGCCGATCAACACGCATGCGATGGGCCAATGAAAAAGAAATTAAAATACCAGAGTGGCCAACGCAGATGAGGGCAGGTGTGTAAGGGAGAAGGCACAGCCTGCTTATTCCAGGCAAAGGGCCTGACAAAAAAAAGGGACGTGCCAGGCAGGGAAGAAGAGGAAAGCAGGGCAAAAGCGAAGGTATTGAGACATTGGTCAGAAAAGCAAAGACTTAAAATGCCAGGCAAACAGGTTCTGATTCATACCCTATGGCCTGAAGGTAGAAAGGCAGGGTGAACAGGCATGGAAGATAGAAGTAAATATTTATTTTAGGCCATGCTATCATTTGGTGTGCTTCATAGAAAAGGTTGAGTGTTCACTATGAGCTCAGACAGAGGCAAACAGGTTCATCATCAGTCTAGACCTGGTAACAGCAAGCAGCAACTACACCACAGACCCATACCCTACTCTAAAGTTGTGTTTGCTTCCTCAGGAGGCCACCAGAGAAAACGGCTCCACAGTGAAACTACTTTTCCTGACCAGCATTGAGGACACGCCAACCTACTGTCTCCAGCAAGAGTCGCACAAACAAGCCACCGCTGGATAAAAAGCTGCCCAGCAACAAAGGAACGGTGTTAACTTTCCAAGCCAAGGCAGACAGAGCCCTTTAGTTTCCTTCTTGGAGGACTGGATATCTAGAATTAATGCATCTGAGCCCTAAAAACCACTTGTGATCAGGGCTGAACCCTTTGAGTTAGGCGAAGCATTTAATTTCTCCCCATGGCAGAAAACTGGCATGTACCACAGCCCCTCCATGGCTCTGTAACGGGACTGAATATGCTGTGCAGTCAGGTCACTCGGTGCGTACGTGAACTCACTGCACTTCTGTAACATGCCAGATGCGTAGTCTGCTATCTCCCTGGGATAGATGTCAGTCAGGAGGGATCTCCCACTGCCAGAATCATTTGTCTTTTTCATGGCCCACTCCCAAGTTAACAGCGGGAAAGAGGACTGCAAAGTCTGGGCCACAGACCTTCCCAAACTCCAGGCAACCTGCATGAAGCAGAACAGCAAATGCAAGAAGCTCTAGTGGCATCCATAGGTCAGTTTAGGTACACATACAGGGACAGGGATGCCAAGCTTTGTCAGGGACATGAGCCTCTTCTAAGATCAGCCATGGCTGAAAGCCACAGCTACAAGCCTTATTACAACTGTGCCCATATTTAGGAGGAGAAGTAAGTAACAGCAGTCCATGTACTTCCATCCTTTTCAGAATCCCAAGAAACTCCACTTAACAAAAACTATTCAGTCCTTACAAGATGAGTGACGTGCACTGCAGGGAATAAGTTCACTGGTGTTTAGATACTCTGCATTAAGAATAAAAGCAACCAGGTCCAATGCAAACTAGACCTGTGCTCAGAGACCTAAAATTGGGTCAAAACCCAGCCCATTTTCAATGAGTTCTCAGAAACCCCACCAGACTGCTCTGCTGCTCATTAGCTGTAGTTTCAGCATCTTCTGGGTTTCTCCGGTGAAAGACAAGCCCTTGAAAAATAAGAGTGGCATCCAAGGAAGCTGGTTCTTACGGAATCTCCAACACAGGCTTCTTCAAATGCAACATCTGTTTGGGATATATGGCTTTTCCTATCGGGCATCTAGATGCATCATGGATACCAATCCAGTTTCTCCTTTTCTCCCCGATCACCTGCCCCTCTTCTGCTAACGTCAAAATTACCAAGGTCCCCCCATGCTCCTAGTCTAGGACAGAAATGTATTTATTAGGGCAAAATGAACAGAGTGTATATGAATTAGAAAATGAGTCCAGTCTGTTCAACTAGGGTTGGGCAAGCTTGTTTTGCCTAATTTAGAGGCCATTCAAACATTGTGGGTTTGAACATTACTGCATTAGTGTTTCACTTAGGAAAAAACTGTGAAAAAAAAAAAAGGTGAAGAGAAGGAAAAAAATCCAGTGGAAACATAAATAGCATATAACGTATATGGGGCACCCACTTGTGCCAGCACAGACCTTTTAAGCCCTAACACATTGCACAGACTTCCCTTCAGCTAGAAGTTCCCTTCAAAATACTCTTAAAAAAAAAAAAAAAAAAAAAGAGAGAGAGAGAAAAAAGAAAACAAATCCTGAATCACCATACAGAGGTGGAACAGGTCAAAAGAGATGGATACACATGCCAAGGACAGCTGGTCCTAAATCCTGACCTGTCTTCATTTACACTTTGAAATCAAGGTCATGTAGATCACAAGAACGGAGAGCTAATTTGCAAAGCTCCAAGCCCCTCAGACTGCCTTGGGTGAATCACAGCAGCCCTCTGCGTCAACAGGACGTGCTGCAAACTCTCCACGAATCCTGCAGTTGGTTCATTAGCTTTATCCATACCACAGCTGCACTTGGCTGCATGTAGGACTCCCAACAGCCCAGCTTTCTGGAGATAATTAGCATCGTTCATTTTACATCCCTCTTTTTCTTCTGCTGTGTCTTGGTTGCAATAATTTGTGTTTGGGTGACAACTAACAAATTGGGGGCCCCTTCCTCAGACAGGGTAAATAATTCATTTTGGTGACATTATATCAGTGCCCACCAGCTAAAGAATAAGGCCTTCAGGTTCAAAAGCTAACCCTATCTGAGGGGACAGCTAGTCTTTTCCCAAACTGCACCTCAAAAGCAGCAGCAGGGAAAGATGCAAGGCATCCTTAAGGCAGGGAGTAAAAACAAACAGAGGACACATGGTGAAAGAGAGAAAAGTCAGTGCCAGGGAAGAAACTTAAGGCACTGCAGGAACAAGGCTCTGCTCACCAATCTGATCACATTAAACCACCTCCTCTGTCACACATCTCCATTTCAAAAGCCAAGAAAGCCACAAGAAGCCAGGCGGAAGCCCAACTGAGAATAGCCTACCACCAGAGGCATTTTCTTTCTCCTCATCCTAAAGGTTGCTTCAGGTAAAAACAGAGACAAGAAACAAAGAGATGGGGGGCTGGCAGTAGATGCTGCTTACATGCCTGTGAGCAAGATCCAAGGGCAGAGAGCATGGCCTGACCAAGCAACTCTCCCATCACCAGCAACCTGCAGCCCTCACCATGAAATCTGCCAGCCCAGGAGAGATCTCACTCAGGGGAATTAACTCCACCTAAAACACCACTCCTTCTGCCTCCCCCTTCTCCCCCAAGCCCTTTAAAGCACCACCCCCTGCTCCCATTTACACCTGGGCTACACGCCTCCTCACCAGCAGGTCCCATAAGCTGCACCACTTGGAAGAGACAGGTTGTGTTTTCATCAAGAAACTGCAGATGAGATACAACCATCACGTTCCACCATCCTTTCACCTTGGCTCTAGGCCCTTCGTGCCCAGGGGATGCCTTCAAGGCTGAAGCGTGGTCACACACATGTCAATAGGGCTGCCCCAGCCCGGCCCCCATCTGCAGTGCAGGGAAAGGTGCTGCAAGCCCCGTACGGCGATGACCCCACACAAGAGGAATCCCTTTTCTTCGTACCATCTCTGACTTCCCCCCCCACCTAATCTATATTTTTTTTTCCGGCCTCGTGTATACTTTCCAGCTCGTTTCCTCTTGCGGTTCTCATTTCCCGCTCCTAGGAGGTGAGCTCATGCGTTTCTCAATTACCAGCCAAAGAAAAGGAGAGGGAGAAAGCAATCTTATGGAAACAGATGAAGTCATGCCTCTACAATGCCATATTACGGCTCATGCTCACAGAGCCATGATGCACACATCGTTGCCCCCCAACCCTGGCAGGGCAGCCCAGCTTCCTGGTCCCCAGCTCAAGTTGTTCTCCTCCTTGCGCCAAGGGAAGATGCTCCACCGACATGCAGGGAGAGCGGAGTGTGTTTGTCTTGCTGGCTTTTTCCCTCTCATCTCCCCTCCGCCCCTGCTTTCAATCCTCCCGCCCTTTTGTCCACCCCCAGCAATCCCCATGGATCTTTGACTCATTCACAGCACGCCACTGAGTCAATAGCGAGCCCACAGACCATGTGCAAGGCTCCGAGCACTGCGCGCTCTGCCTACGGCTATGCGGACGCCGGAGAAGTTACACAAGGGAAATCTAAAGGCAATTAAAAGCATAATACAAGTGGTTGTTTAGAAAAGGTGGTGGGGAGGAGAGAATAAAATTAAAATAAATAAAGGAATGTTTTAACGAGTACAGCAGTGAAAGCGGGATTAGAGGTGCCTGAATGGCATCTCTATATTTCCCGTATGGAAGGGAGGGCTGCCCAGCGCAACCAGAGCTGACAAAAAAAATTAGCTGGGCCTCAGGCTCGGAGAAACATTTGGCTAGAAAGGAAAGAAGGTAATTGCTGCAAATGGAGACTTATTCAGGAAGCAGCCAGCCCTACACAGGGCCGGTTCTTGTGCCATTAGAGAGCTGCGGATGCTTCATGAACGCTAGGTTGAGGGGCGGAAAAAAGCACAGGGAAATCTTAGGATAAAAACAAAGCAAGACGGAAAGACAACAAATGTCTCCTTCCCACGGTTCACACGTGCTTAGCATTTCTCTTCCATCGTTCCTCGCTCCCCAAGGACACTTAGGACCTGCTGGGGGTCCTACTCAGCAGTCTATCCGATGGCCATGGAGGAAGTGAATTTAGTGGCTCCCAAAGCACAGACCATACCCCTCCCTTCCCCCTTCCCCAGGAGAGGAGCGGGCTGGAAGGTAAGGCGCAGGGCACGGAGGATGTGTTTACTCTCATAACACCCCTGTGAAGTGGGGAAGTCATAGCCTCATCTGACAGATGAGGAACAGAGGCAAAGAGAGACTAAAGGATTAGGCCAAGGTCACGCAGGAAAAGTTTGTAGCAGAAGTGGAAATTAAGCACAGCTCTCTCAGTCCAAAATCAGTGCGTTAAGCACAAGACCAGACTTTTCTAGAGTTGGCCAACCTTTTATATTTGATAGTTTGTTTTATTTTCAAACAGAAAAACAGTTTATTTTCTAAACACACATTTTCATAGAAAAGGGAGATGGAGGAGCTCCTTTCCTGGAGGGAGGAGCTGCTTAAGATCTTATTTATTTCTTTTTAACTTAATTTCTTTTAGGGTTTAGCATTTCTGATGGAGAAAAAAAAAACGCTGCAGAAATTTCAAAGCACAGGAACACGTTTCTTTTTATTCATAATTCACCATGGGAAATACTTTCTGCTTTCCAGCTGGTTCTGCCCTGCCTCTCTTTGCCTTGCCAGGTTTTTAATACCTTTTCATTATTATTTTTTCATAGCCTCTACAAGCTCAGAAAGCCTGCATCTTCTAAACAGAGACCTTTGTTAGACAATGCTACCGTCACTAAAACCCTGTTGATTGGAAAGCTACTTTACAGATGAATACAGGCAACAGACCCATGCTTTGACATATGTAAGCTGCAGGGCCAAATCTGAGTTAGACCTCAGCTGCTGCTGACTGCTCATCCAGTCCCTGCCCGGACCATGCCTCCCTCTGCTGCTGGCTCTGAAACTCCCTGTTTTCTTCCATTTATTGTGCCATTGAGCCCAGTCCTTCCCAAAACACATCTCCCCCTTGGCTCTGGAAGCCCCTTGGCAAAGGAAGGCAGTCCCACTCCCCTTCACACATGGGCTAGCTGAGGTCCACAGAGGAGCAACTACTTGTCCATGATCAACCAAGAGACCAGCAGCAGAGCCGGGGAAAGAAGATGGGTTTCATTAATACAGAGCCTCTCTCCATTTAGACATGTGAAATTCAGCCCTCACCAGAGGCCCCTAGGAATTTACCGTCACTGTCCAAAATGGGAGGTTTTTCACCCCGAGACACTAAGCAGCAAGAAAGCCATATGAAGCAAACGCGATCTGAGGCTGGCATATTTAAAGGTGACTTAAGGATCCAGACACTCCATTCCCATGAAAACAAACGGGAATCAGTAGGCAGAAAAGGACTGGCTTATATTCATGCCAACCAAATGGTTAAAATTAGCTACGATCAGTAAAGCATTTTGAAGAAAATGTGGAACACTTATATAAAAGCTGAGTGTTGCTCAGAAACAAAGATCTCTTTTCCTGTAATTGTGTTTAATGATCTTTGAAGAACAAGAGGACAATCCACAAGGATGACTACCACCATCACACATGTTCCTGTGACAATGAGGGAATTAGGCTAAAACAAAGACTAATACGCTATCCTTACAAGGCAGTTTTTCACTCCCAGTTTGCTCCCCCTTTTACTTAAAAACTTATTTGCATGAGCAGGCAAACTTCATGTGTTAATGAAGTTGAAGTATTTCATCAGCAGAAAAGAAAGCATGTTATAAAGTTATGACCAGTATCAGTCCAGCTTATTCCATGTCCTGGAGATACCTAAACACCCACCTACCACACACAAAAGGGTTTGAGTCCCCTCCCCAGCTCCCAGCACAGCTGGGCTTTGTCTAGCCCACAATGCATACCCACCACACTCTTCTAGGTTGGGGAAGGCTAACCTAGGAGCAGAGCTCCAGCAGCATTGCAAGGGCAGGTCTTGGATCTCTTAACTGACCTTCATGCACTGAAGACCACGCTATGAGCTCCAGTAAAAAACCTTTTTTTGACTCAGTCCCAAGGGAGGGCAGTTTGTCCCCTCTGGGACAAGCTCCTTGAGGTTGGCTGACTTCTGCAACAGCTCAGAGCACCCTGCACTGACAAGTGAAGAGCTTGCTTACAAATTTTGACTCACCTGAGCCTGTGCAAGCTTAATTAACAGTGGGTGAGAAACTAAATTTACCAGAAGCCCATGTGCTCACATGCAGGTGGCATAAGGGCAGGGTCCTCCCTCAGCTCAGTTGATTTGTTGTGGTCTGTCCCCCATGGTTAATGTTTATTTGCTTCCTGAGGATATGCCCACCAGGAAAAGGTGCAGAGAGACCCGAACACATTCACAGGGCTGCCTGGGAAAGGTTTGGGAGCAGCTGGTCCAGGGAGACAGACGGGTGCTATTTTGCAGGTCAGGTCTGGATCTAGGACAGAAATACCTGGAAGAAAACTTTGCAATCCTGGAGCTACCACAATGAAGGCTGAATGCGGTTTTCACTTCTTTGTCCCAAGTTCTGGGTAAGATGAAGCAAATTCCTGGAAACTGAAGGGTTTGGACACTAGAGTTGTAGACTTGGAAAAATACTACTTCTGGCTACGATGATTTATTTATAGTTGCAATTAAGGACAAAAAGGCTCTTCAGAGAGGGAGGATGAAGAGGAAACAAGGCCAGGCCTAGAAACCTAAGACTATGGGGATTCCCAGAGCAAAACTAATCAGGGGACTAAGTTGTTTTCTATTTATTTTTTTCCTAAATGGTTATCTATTTGTTTGGCTTATCTGGCCCAGAGCCCTGCAGCAACTACATTTCTGGCCCCTCCCCATGGGCTTTGGACCCAGGCCAAAAACTGGAATTGAGACTGGGGATGGGTCTCAAACTCACAAGAAGGGCTTGTGAGACCTCAGCCAGAAAGGCCACTCTACAGTTTACCACTGAAGCCATTCTCTGCTTGGCCGCAGCACAGGTAGTGATGGCTTTGGGACGTGGCAGTGGAGGAAAGGAGCAGAGCCAGAAATCACCAACTATACAGAAGAGTAAGAAAGTGTGAGAAGGCAAGAAGGAAGCCAAAAGTCTTTGCGTCTACAAAAAGAAATAGTGCACGGGTAGGATTCTCTCTGTGCAGGACTTTGATTTACAGCCTGCCAGGGTATATATTATTCCAGCTCCTAAAAGAGTGGGTGTGGTGCAAACCCCCAGACAACCTTTTGAGCTGGAGCTCTGTAGATGTCTCTTCATCTCTTTTAGATCCAGTTTTTGACCCTGCAAATATCCCCCATTGAATAAAAGATCTGGCTCCAGCTATCGTGACCTGGATAACAAAGGAGGTGGGGAAATGCAGACCAATTCAGACAGCAAGACAAGTCAAAGGAAGTGCTCTTTGCTGCCCCAGTGGTTAACAATCCCTTCTGACCAAGGGGCCCGATGAAGACCTTCAGGCTGGATAGGACCTCCGATCACTGCAGCAATCAGAAAAGTGCCCAAGCAGACCAAAACTAGGGACAACCTTTCCCCTGGGGAAAGTTTCAGAAAAGCCAGGACAGCTTTACTCCAAGAGACACTGACGTCACCTCTGTTTGTCCATCCCCCAGTCTGGACTCTCAGGCCTCAACTTCCCTCTCTGGATTGGAGTAAGAGCCCTAGACAGCCTCCTGGGTCACTACCATGTGTAAGTGCCTTCAGCTAAAAGGCTGCTACAGGTTGTCCCTTCAACCTGCCTTTCCCTTGTTTACTTATTGAGTTCCAGCCTGGAAGAAGAGGATGCTACTCACTGTTTACATACACTTTCCTCCAAGACAGGTTTTTGAGCCTGTTATTGTTGCCTGACTTCCACACTGTGACAAGGAGCTGCACTGCACCATCTCTATGCTACTTTTCATGCAGCTTTCTCCCCATCCTGCATCTGTGAGACACTGAAACATGCATGGACTTCTAGCAGCAGTTATCGCTAAACACATATAAGAAGCACAGCTAAAACCAATGGCAGAGGTGTAGTACCTCAACCTAAAATGGGGAAGGAACAGGACCTGATGAACTTTAACTCACAGGATTTAGAGATCTCGTTGAAACAATTAGCAATTACCAATGCCTCTCTTGTCAAGCATGGCTGAGGTGCACAATAGAGAGAACAAAGCAAACTTCATGCCCTAAATTAAGTAAGCTTGTGGATTGCAGAAGGAGGAAAAGTCAGGTTAGCTACGATTCCCAGAAAAAAGTCTGAAACATAAATAAATAATGAATAAATACCACAAACTATTCATAAGCACAGAAGATAACAAAGCAAAGTCTTAGGCTAATATGGATTTAATCAGAAACAAATTGCATTCAACCAAGCTAATTTCCCTCTGTGACAGGCCACGTGGATAGCAGAGAGGCCGTTGATGTTACATGCCTTGACATGTAAAGCTTCAGATGCATAACATCCTCGTAAGACATCAAATAAATGGTCTCAAATAAACTTTCACATAGCAGATGCAAAACTGACTGGAAATATTGTACTTGGATGCAAACTATCAATGGGTCACTGTCAAAAAGGAGGGATTAACCCAGCAGAGTTGCATTGTGTTTGTTGTGAGTCCAGCTTTCTTCAAAGTTTTCTCTAAGAACCTGGGCCATGAGATAGATCGCACGCTTGTAAAATACGCAGCTGCTATGTAGCTGGGAAGGATTGCCTGAAGACAGGTTTGAATTCTGATCTTGGCAAAGTGGGGAAAATGTCTGAGAAAAAAAATTGGATCCCATTCAGTAGAGATAAGGATGGGGAAAAACTGCCCACAATTCCTCAGAAAAATATGGAGTTGAGGTGGACTGCAAGCTGAACATGAGTCAGCTACATCTCACTGCTACAAAGGATAAACATTGTCCTGGTTATACAAACATGAGTTCAGCCTGTAAACCATGTGGAGTAACCCTTCTGCTCTGGTCAGCATGGCAAGACCTTACCCAGAGCGTCCCATCTAGTCTCAGGACAGTGACCTTCAGAAAAGGTGTGCGCCGACTGGAAACAGTCTGGAGGAAAACAACAGGAAAGATCAAAGGTTTAAGAAAACCTCACCTGCAAGGAGAGCTTTGAACAAACTGGGGTTATCCATCATAAAACAGAAATTCATCAGGAGACAGGACACAACAAGAGTCTTCAGAATCCTGAAAGTCTCACCTGCCTTTCTAAGCCCGGGCACTGGACAACCTCCACCTCAGAAACACGCAGCAGGTAATCAATACATGCTTTAGGAAAGTACGCCATGTGATTGAGGGTGGTCCAGTGGAGACCACGGTGTAAGCAAGAACTTTTGGCCACTGCTTGCAAAGAGCAGGAGCTACTGATACCCCTTGCCTCCGACAGCCCACCCAAAATACGTCGCAATGGAAGGCAGTCTCTGCATCCTGCGAGAGCAGCTGGGCCAGAGTGCGTGTGAGACCTTGATTGGAAACAGGCTGCTCTTCACATTTCAGCTCTGCTTCTGGCGATGTGTGAAAACTTCCTCATTCCTAGATGGTCTCCTCATCCCAGATGAGGGAGCTGGTGTCTGGGGAAGACCTTTAGTATTCATTACAAAAATGTTTCCACCCCCTCATTGGTCTCTCCTCACTTCACCAAAGCATGCGGACAATCTTATTTTTCAGAAGCACCCACCAGCTATCCCTTGACTGGCTCTGGCACTGCTACTCGAACGCTTGACTCAACTTCTATTGCCGTCAAAAGCCTTCCATTGATGGAAAGCACTCCACTGGTTTCAGTGGGACCTGAACAGGACCCCAAACAAAGCAACAATAGCGAAACGTGATGAACCCACGTCTTCCACAAGTGACTCATTGGATTTGGGAGTAGGGAGAAAATCCTGAAATACAAGTGGAAGAGTGTTTCGCTGGACTGGAATCATGCAGAAGGGACCGCAAGACCAAGTTGTATTACTCTGTGGGTTTGGGAGTGATCTCCCCTCCCTGGATGCCCCAAAGAGCGGAGGCAACATGGCTGCTCTCCTGGGAAAAGGATGAAATGCCGGTCCCCAGCAGAGCTGTGGGTTCCTGTCCCCAGTCGCAGCAGATGGAGCGTGCCACGCTCCCAGCTGGAGGGAGAGAAGTGTCTCCAAACACGGAGGGAGGGGTGTCTCCAGTGCTTACAAAGCCTAGAGGAAGGTCCAGACGATGAGAACAACAGCAACCAAAACCCCATGGAATATGAAAGGGAGAAATAAGTAAAAGCAGATGGAGTTGTGCCACAGAGGGCTCTTCCACTGCATTCCCAGCATACCAAGAACAGTCACCTCCCCTGCCCAGATCTCTCTGTCCTCACTGAACTGGGCAACTCTGCTCTTAGCTCTGTCTGGCAGTCCTCATCCACAGGGAACACTAAACCTCACAGCCCCAACACACACATTGCAGACAAACTTTTAACCACCTCCCTTGCTCCAAAGCAAAGCAAACTGCACTGGAGTCCCGGCACGATGAAAGCACAACACAGGTACAAAACTGAACGGATCAAAAACCTTCTAATTTCATAGAGTACTTTGTTTTCCCAGGCAGGTTCAAACCTGGTCACACATATTCTGGTCTAGCCATCAATTTAAATATCACTTAATGCAGAATTTTACCTTGATTCAGTTACATCAGGGCAAAGACCTATCTGAACAGGGTCAGTTTGGCCTGCGCCACTTCCTGATTCACCCGCAGATACTACGCAGGGATTCAACTGAGTTCTTTAACAATAACTTCCACTTAACAAATGCAAGGTTGTATATAGGTCAATCCTAACCAGTGCTTGGTCCAGACTGGAAAGATCTCCATATGTTGCACGCCCTGGCGTAGACGTGTTTCTAGTATAAAGATGGTATCTCAAGCACGCACAGACCACGTCCATAGCCTCAGTGAGATACTGGTGTTACTTCATCATGAGGAGAAATCATACTGCTTTAAAAGCAGCAGCCCAAATAGAGTGGTATAACTTTTTTGCACAAACCCTCAGACCTTTCCCTGAAAGCAGGGTTACTTCTGAACCAAGAGAACCATGCAACAGTGGCACAGGATGATTTAATTTGTTTTCTGGAAAATGTTGCATTGATGCCAGGCCGATAAAAGTGATCCAATACCCAAGGCGTTCTTGCCGTTTGTTAAAAATGCCAAATTGTCTTTCCACTTAATTTACTAGCACAAAATCCAGTACATTTTAATTGCTGACTAATTAGCAGAGATCTTACTGGGCCTGTGCCTTAGGCCTGCTCTGAAGCAGGAAACTAACAGGAGTGTGTGGGAAAGACAAACGAGGCCTTTGCAGGTTCAGAGCTGCAGCCATGAAGGAAAGACCTCACCAGCATGAGAAGCTTCGCTGTATCTTGCTGGCAGTCTATGGAGTCCACGAAGAAGCAAGTGCACTCATAAATGTAACTCCATGCAAGTCCTTGGCTAGCTGAAGGTGAGGAGGCTCTGCTGTACACTGCACAGCTGAGCATCTACTTCGAAGAGATCATTCCCTGGTCAAGCATTTTATACGCACACACAGTGTTTGTAAAGTCCCACTGTTGTGATTTGGTACCAGTGGCTTCTGAGGGATAAAGACGCAGGCTCAACACAAAACACTAAACACTCCTGCTTGTCTATTAATCATCTTGCATGGGTATCATGGAAATAGAGGCAAAATAATTTTTAGGAGATTTTAGGTGACAGTAGCTATGCTTTTTCCGATCACAGCTTAACACACGCATTTCACCAAATGTCTGGCAAGGACCAATTGGTGGTGTTCCACCATCTTTGGTGCTGATCTCCACTAACCATCCATACAAGTCAGTGTTTTTATGCAGCTGTCTGTATCCTATACAAATTACTGCCCTAGATTTGACCAAAGTTTTCGAAGTAGGCATACAGAGAAAGTTCAGGTACAATTTATGGTTATCATGAGGGTAAAGGGAATTGACACTCCCTTCTGATGTTGCTGTCTGCTATGCAGACGTAGCAAAGATGAGCCCAGGTGCACCAAGTCTAGCACATACACGTGTCCGGAAGACTGAGCCAAGAAATGGAGAATCACCTACCATCTTCTGGCCACCCGGGAGTCACATGGTCAGCTCGCAGGAGCACCAATTCCTCACAGAGATTCCCTTAGCTGAGTCCAAACAAGCTGGGACATCCAGACAGTGTGATAGAGGCCCGTATAGAGAGACTAGATTATTCTGAAGAGCAGGAGAACCACATCAGCATGGCCTGTGGCCAAGCCCAGCCAGCCTTCCAAGCTGCTTGGCTCAGCTGCAGTATCACACTGACACAACCACATTCCTCCAAGCACTGGAGCTACCTTGGGCATCTCCACAGGGCGCTGCATCATGCAGGGTAGAGGCGCTCAGAGGGATCACAGTCTAAACAGACAGAGGACAGGAAAGGGAAGAGAGACGTGGAGTCACTTGCCTGAGGTTACACAGCTGGTCAGCCACAGAGCCAGGTACTGCGCCCAACTTGAGCCTGCTGTCCACTTGACCACACTGTCAGTCTGCCAGCGGAGAGTTCAATACACAGTTTAAGCAAACGGCTCGCACACATATGGTTGTTGGCACGTTGCTCAGGAGGAGGAAGACAATAACAGACCGTCTAAGGATAACATAATACTGTATATCAGATAATGCTGAGAGGGGCCCAAGCCAAGTATGCTTTTTTCCCTCCTTCAGTGGAATTTTCTTGTGTATGCATGCTTTATTCTGAAGAAGATATTTGTTTCCCTAGGAGAGATTATTCTGCAGACTATTTTCTTTAAAAAAAAAGAAAAGAATCTTCCAGATCACTAGAAAAATTTCCTTTTTTTTAAAAGGAGAGACCAAATGCAAGAAAGGCACACAATGAGAATAAAGTGAAATAACAGAAATAATGGGAAGAAACTCATCCTTAAGACTTGCAGATTAACCCTGCATTTTCTCAGCCATGTTCAATTCATGCATATCTTAATAACCTGGTTCTCTTCTGCACCCAGGTCCACTTGGCCCTGCCAGGGAAGTTCCTTTCACACTTCCCCACTGATAAGGTGAAACCTGAACAGAAACATGGATGAGTCTCACCAATAAGATAAATAATAAGAAACATGGAAGAGCCTCTCCTATAAGATAAACAGCCCTGAGCAGTTTTCATGGGTTTTATGTTTCCAGGCAAGATCATACCTTCTACTCTTTCATCTCCACTGCCTGTTGCATAGTCAAACCACAGACCAGAGACTCACAAGGGAGAGAGATGTTCATGGAAAAAAAAGGACCTTCTCTCTTCTGTGTATAAAAACAGCCAACCCCACATCACTTTACCACGGTCATTTGGGCCACCATGCTCACTGTTTCCCAGCCTGAAGAGTCCTACTATACGTTTCAGCCCTTTTTGACTGCTAAAGGTTCTTCCAGTAGCACACACCTTCTGCACAGTAAATGGAAGCCTGCAGACAATACATTTACTTTTCTGAACTGACCACGGAGAGGACATGAGGAAGTGGGATGGAAAAC
>VYZW01024833.1:13794-30410 GCA_013401315.1 Balaeniceps rex | reverse complement strand
GTCCACCAACATGAATACGCAATTAGTACTTCAAGCATTCCATTTTAATGTTTGAGTTTTAATTTCAAAGGCTACAAGCTGTTTCAGGGTAGAAACATATATAGTGCTGCATAAATTTGCAATTGCATTTATGCACCACTATATATGAGGGGGTACCGTTTAATGCTTGGACACATGCTGCATAGGCACCACCTCAGAAAGCAAGGTCCATTTACATGTACGTCCACAAGAGGGAGACTAGAGCATTACGGAAAACAAATCGCGTTTTCCTAACCCTGCAATACAACAGCAAGATTTAAAATGCCGAATCCATTGTTTCTTGCTAAAGTTGAAGAGAAATTAAAGGTATTGGTACATCTTACCGCAATCTAAAAACGTACATATAAAGCATAGTGATAACCATCCAGATGAAAGATCTGAAGAATCTTTTTGTCATTTTGAGGAACCATGCTTTCGTGTTTCAGCAATCTGGCTTGCAGATGCTTTCGTGTTTCAGCAATCTGGCTTGCAGATGACCTTCTTGTCCAAACACCTGTGAAGTCCCTTTGTATGGCACAATTTGCCACATGACATTTGCCCATATTGAACATGATACTCAAGTGTTAGTCAATAAATACATAAAAATCTTAAAAGATATATAAGCAATTTATTAAGCATGATATCTGTTCTGACTATGTTTGCTTCCAGCTATGCAGCACCTAAATAAAAAGAAAGGAATTCTTCACTGGTCTCATGCAAATGAAAGGGGTTTTTTTTGTTTGTTTATCTTTAGGTCTCCTTGCTTTTATGTTAAGGCTGGAGAAAAAGACAAAACCAAAAGGTTTTTCAGTTTTCAGAGCCATACAAAGCTTTGTGACATCTACACAAAGATACAACAAGAGGTTCTTATAGGCCCACTTCATCTTCATCTGTCAAAAAAAATGGGGCAAAACATAATCACAAGAGAGCAAGCTGAGTGGAACAGCCCTAAAAGCTACTACTTGGAGACTCCTACCCTGGATAACCACATGCCACAATAAAACCAGGTGATACAGTGATAGCTATCTATCTCACTGAAAAATGTCCCGAGTACCTGCTTGTTACCACTAAGCTGAACCTCTGGTGCAGAATTCACCACACTTGACAAACACACATTCTTATGTTTGGGATCATGCTCTCAAGCAAGACAAAGTTCACCTTCCTGGAAGACTTCAGAAGAGGGAGGAGAGGAAGAGAAGATGTCTTCCACCTAGACACAGGTTTCCTTCCTTTGGGGAGATACCTACAGAAAATTCAGTATTTAGGGTTTAACCTTATGAGTTTAGTCTCAATCTTTTCTTATTGAGGTCCCAAAGCAAGGAAATGATGCTACAAGACACTAATATTTTAGTCTATTGATCTGCAAACTGAACACTGCATCAGATAACCACGAAGCACCTTCAGAAGCTTTTGGAGCCAGTTTCACCAGTCCAGTGCTGTACATTAAGCTTGGAACTGAGAAATGAAGCAGTAACAGTGTGCCCACAGCAACAGAAGGGAAGCTCTTTGCCCCTTTTCTGGCTTATTGGAGTTTTAAGTGATGAGATGTGAAACCCTACACAACAAGTAGTATTGGAAGAACATACTTTAGTGTACTATAAGCTGCAAGATACTTTTTCCAGGCACTGTCTGCTGGAACAAGGTAGCAGAGTCCCCTACCTTCTTGAAACAGAACTTGTTAGGAGAACAGAACATACAGCTCTAGGAAGCAGGCTGGGCTGGAAAAGATGACAGCTTAGTTTCAGGTTCCCTAGTTGTAGGCTTAATTTCAGATTGCCAGTTCTTGTACCTTTCTGCTTCTGAACTCTGTTTACACGATTGTTTTAAAATTAAAAAAAGGCATCTGTGTAAATTCTACAGCAGAGAGGTGGGGAGGTAGACAGCTACAAAGTTACCTTCATATGACTCGAAAAATACAAAGGATGTGATTATAAAAGGGATTAGCATAAAAATTAACAATAGGGATGGCAAAACTCTATGCTATGACATTCCCAATTATCCTGCCCTGTCCTCCTTCATCTTAACTCCATCACATTTTTTACAAGCAAGCTGGTTTAGCTGAAGACATGCACACTTTGACATAAAGTAGAGAAACAAATGAGTTATCCATACAAACAGAAACTTCTCAGACTGTTTTCACCTTTACTTTCAAAGTGGGGGTAACGTCTCCAGTCAAGCAATTACATGTGAAATCTACTCCACCTTCCTAATGAAAGGGCAATTCTCTGTCATGTAAAAAAACCAAACCTATTCTATGCAAATAATCCATGATCAGGGTAAGTTAGTGGCAATGCGTGCTGGTTTTGGCTGGGATAGAGTTCATTTTCTTCATAGTAGCTAGTATAGGGGTATGTTTTGGATTTGTGCTGAAAACAGTGTTGATAATACAGAGATGTTTTACTTATCGCTGAGCAGTGCTTACACAGAGTCAAGGCCTTTTCTGGTTCTCACACAACCCCACCAGCGAGTAGGCTGGGAGTGCACAAGAAGCTGGGAGGGGACAGCTGCGACAGCTGACCCCAGCTGACCAAAGGGATATTCCATACCGTATGATGTCATGCTCAGCATAGAAAGCTGGGGGAAGAAGAAGGAAGGGGGGGATGTTCCGAGTGATGGCATTTTGTCTTCCCAAGTAACCGTTATGTGTGACGGAGCCCTGCTTTCCTGGAGATGGCTGAACACCTGCCTGCTGATGGGAAGCAGTGAATGAATTCCTTGTTTTGCTTTGCTTGCGTGCGTGGCTTTTGCTTTACCTATTAAACCGTCTTTATCTCAACCCACGAGTTTTCTCACTTTTACTCTTCCGATTCTCTCCTCCATCCCACTGCGGGGGGGGAGGGAGCAAGCGGCTGTGTGGTGCTTAGTTGCCGGCTGGGGTTAAACCACACACAACGATAGGAAGTTTAATACACTTACGATAGAATGTTGCTGATATAATGATAATGGCTTTCAGTGCAGGTTTTGTTTCTGTTTTACACAAAGGCTGCTCAGGTGACATTCCAAGACACCACAATACATTGTCAGAACGCCTCTGTTAAAAATAGCATCTGATGTTGCTACTGTCCCCGAGTATTTTATACCTCTGCCCAGAAACTGATCAACAGTTGTAAGTCTGTTGGTATCATGCTACAGTCAATACTAGCTGGGAAAAGTACAATCATCTATTTCGGTGTCTAGACTCCTTCCCTCTACCAAAAGATCTGATGAACAAGCCTCAACACTTACAGTCAAAAGCCACTCTTCCAAACTCACAGAACTCACACATATACCATGCTTTTGACTTCTCTCTAACTCAGACAAGAGGAGGGAAAAGATAGATGAACGTAGCCCAGATGAACACAGTACTTTGGTAAACATAATTTTGCATCTGATTTCTTATATTTAGTCCTGCTGTTCTGATGTTTGATCAACATAATAAAATGAGTCTTTCTGTCCTGAGTTCATAGTGCTAGAATAAAAAACTCTCTGAAAGGCATGAAGTATAATATAGCATAACATCACAAGGTATTTTTTGCTCTGAAGTGGATCAAAGATCTTGACTCAATCAGTATTAAATTTCCTGATTTTCTTGCCCCAGCCATAAAATGCACTGTAGCGCATTAACTTTTCCCAGGCTATTTACCTTTACTGAAATGTACTGTTTGTCATTTGGCATGGTTAACTATCACACAATGATAATATCAAGGTCTTCGAAATTATTATGTGGCAGTGCAGACTTACTATCTTATCAGTAGCAATAAATATCTTGCTAAAATTGAGGTGTTACACAATTGCTTTATTCTGACTACGCAACCTGAAAAAAATTCCTCTTTCCATTATCATCTTCTCAAGAGGGCAAAATAGACCAAAACTTTCATCATGAAACCACTTTTGATACTCCTCAAAACTGCTCTGAATATAAGCATAGGTGAACATACATAGGCAACTTAATACCAGACCCGAGCAGTGATTGTATTTTCATGTATATGCATTCATGTACATGACAGTGTGCTTCAATCTCAACTTTTAATCTGTACAAAAGACAAAGGTCTAGTTCTTATAATATTCATCCTAAAAAAAGAAAAAAAAATATTGAAGACTTTCTGAAGACTTTTCTTTAAACATACACAAAATTCATAACCATGTTAAAGTGGAAACACTGAAGACGTGGTCATTGACCAGGACTCATTTGTGCTAGAAATTTTAAGAGTGAGGTAAAAAAAGCCACACAAACAAAATCAAACCTCCACATATCCCATACAGAACAAGAGACAAAGAGCTTATGTCAAAATAAAGGAGGCATTCAGTCATTCACCTATTTGTACCTTCTTCTAACAAAGAGCTATTGGCATGAAACATCAACTCAAAACACTCTCCTTACTAGCAAAGCCATTAGGTTTCTTTTACTCTACTTTATGTAAACAAGAACTTGGAGGATGTCATCACTAAAATCCGTATTTACTAAACAACCTATGACATGTAATCCCAGCAACAGTAATTTAGTTATCAGTTGGTCATGCCTTTTCTTTCTGCCTATAACGAAATCACAGCTTAACATTAATAAAACCAGTGTACCTTTAAGAAAGCACCACAGGTTAAAAGAGGTTTTAAAAAAATAGACTGCTTAAATATTTCTAGGCCTTACAAAAGGATAAAGTATATAATTCACATTTTGGAGCAAGAGGGAGGTGAATGATACAAGATAAGCAGAACAAATTTCTCAAGGTAGCATTCACTTAAAAGAAGTACTCAGGCTATAGTAGCTCTACAAAGACTATACAGAGCAGCTCTTACAATGCCTTCTTGTTTCACCTAGCCATTACCTTACTTCTTGCTCGTCTTTCAAAACTCTTCAGTTAGCACTTATGCTTTGACAGGCTACATTCTCATTAACAAAACTGTTTTTACAGCCATCAGTATTCAGTTCCCAATTTTGATTTAGCAAAATTATCGGAAGTTACTCTACCTCCTCAGTACTCTATCCTATTGCTAAGAAACCATCTACCTACCCACTCCTAAACCCATCTTCTTTCTTAGACTGCATTTCAAAAATCAGCTTATTTCTCACTAGTCCTTCCCTCCTCCACGCACACTTCATGAATTAGACAAAAAAATTTGCAGGTTTCTGTGTATCGCCTCCAGATGACATGAAATAAAAAAGCCTACTGGTTGCCCTGACAGCCCAACAGAGCAAGGATAAACACCAAACTCTACCTTACATCAGTTAAGTATTCTGCTTTGCATTCACACACATTCCAGTTGTTGGTGGACAAAAGAGAAGCTTCCTAAAATCATTCCAGTTCTCAAGTGCTGAGACAGACAAATAATGTGAAGCTTAGTTCTTAACACCTGTGGTAAGCTGATCACACAGGAAGTACTCTCACAATAATCTCTGCTCACTGACAGTTCTGATGTCCTCCCACAGAACATCCTGCTTGCTCTAATGAAACGGGTGAAGTGGGACTGCAGTGCCATATAGAGGGTCTGTTTTGATCCATGATCTTCACAGAACCTGTTTTGATGTGTTTCATCCCCCCTTTCAGAACACAGTGGAAGAAGCCCACGAGAAACAGCAGCTGCTGCCTGAGCAGTTCTAATGATGGAGTGGTATGCACCAAATACTGGAAACAAAAAAAGGCAGCACGAGGATTTTTGAAAAATCCAGACCTTGTCATCTAACTTCTACTTTTGTTTGGTACAAATATGATACGTTTGATTGTCACTTGATTTATCTTTTCATTTGAGAAAGACTACCATTGCAAAAGTGAAAAAAAACCACAACTGGACACTGGATCTGATGTATGCAGGCATTAACTCATACGCTAGCACAAGGTCTTAGGAAACAAAGAGATAGCAAATAAATATTTGTATATAAAGACCAACTATGCATAACATACTCTAGGTTTATAAATACAGTTTTGCCCTTAAAATTCCCATCTCTTGTGTCAGAATCCAAACTTTTTTTTTTTTGTTTCAAATTTTAGCCAAAGGCCTTTCCAAACATAAACCTGCAGCTTTGCACTCTGGCTTACATTTTCAAAGACCCAGGACAAAGTTTAATAATGCAAAGACTTCCTCCACTTTTTAAAGCAGGATGTTTATCCTAACACCCAGCTATCTGATGGCAACAATATGTAATTATTGCAGAGTCTGTAGCTTTCTTTTATGAACAATTTTTAGCCTCTCTGATAGAAATAAATGAATGGCATTTAAATTCGGTACCAGACATCAGTGGCACTTCAGCACAACTATGTTTCCTCCTTGTCTATCAGTACTATGCTCACAGAGAGGTTCAGGGCCTAGAGTAATTGAATTCTACTAATGAGAACCAACAGGCCTCCAATCCTGTTCTTTTTAGAAGGCTACACAGTCCATGTATCTCAGCTAATGTGGTGAAAGAGCTGTGGCATAAAAAATGAATTTCAGTTACCTGAAAAACAAGCAGTTTCAATTTGACCCAAACAATATTTTTCTTTCCAGCAGAGGGAGGACAGTTTATCCTGGGTCAGCCCAGAATTTCTTTCTTTTTGATGAAAATGAAACATTGCATCACACTACGCAACTACAGACATCTCACAATGCACTGCTTCAGACTGCTGAGACACAAAGTGGTAATTCAAGAAACAAGCTGTTACTTGTTTTTAAGAGGAGATTAAATCTCCTTTTAATCTGGATTATTCCAGATTGCACTGGCATAAATATATTTTATTTACAGAGAAGTTTTCTTTTTCCATAGGAGGCTGTCTGTGAAAGGAATATAACTGGATACCCACAAAAAGCTCAAAAGGAGGACATGAATTTAAATAAAGAATTAACTGATTTAACTTACATCCTTATACAGAAGGGGCAATATGATTTGGGAAAGGCAGAGCACATATTTCTTGCCCTTATTCTTGCAGTCTACCAAAGTATTAAGATTAGTTTTTATCTTAAATTTATATCTTGTTCGGCTGAGGAACATACTTAAATTCGATAAAACTGATCATAGTCTTATTTACTCAGATGAATCACTGTACTAGGAGAAATAAATACCTGGACACTAATCTTTCCTTATACAAACAGCAGCAAAGTCACAAAAAAGCTAATGAAGTACACGTCATCTTAATCAACAACAGCTATGTCTATGAAGATGTCTCTGTATATTAATATTAAATTTTATGCTGTATTCACAGACATGGGGTTTTTTGGTACCTGCAAGTAAGGTTAGGGTCAGCATTCCTTGAGAGAAGCAGTTCTACAGTCTTCAAGATGTTTTCCTCTGAAGCATGCGCAGTACATGCTGCCATCAGCACAGTGTACTTATCTGTTTCAAAACTTGCAGTTAGAGAATTACATATGTAAATGTAAATACCATGCTAATCCAGAGGTTCCTTTAAAAGCCTTTACATTTGCTAGAGTTAATTGGGTTCTGATATTCTAAGATATTTAGAAAAGGGTAAGAAACTTGTTTGCCTTCCAGTGAAAGTCACTAGAATTATCAGGTAAGATAAAGGCATCTGAGAAGAGAAGATACTCAGAAAGATGAGAATGAATGGCAGTAGTAAAGCATCTATTCCTACTGAAGTTTAGGGTACTTCTTAGGTACCCCAAAAAACCCCAGTAGGAGCTTAACTATAGATGCTTGTTTCTCAAATCTTGTTCCACACCAGTAGATTCACTTCCTGTTCCTCCCCACCTCTCCGCAAAATACAGTCAAGGGAAGAAATAGCTTACAGGAAGTTAACTGCAATGGATTAAAAAAGCGCATTAAATGTATTATAAACACAGAGCAACATCAATTTTAGGAAGAACAGAGGCCCATACAAAGGACAGTTGAAGTAACATGACTTTACTATAGGGCTTAAGGAGAAGCAAGTAAGTTTATTAAACTAGACTACTGTGGTGCAGTAGTGGCAGAAGGAGGATTAAAAGGCTGTTTTTAGATGTGGATTTAAAGAACATCTACACAGTCCATAAAGATTCATCAGGAGGAACCAGCATATTTGCTTCAGCTCTGAAGCCAGCTGGGTGTTACATGCCATCTTTGCTCACAAATCAGAATTGTACACCACTGGTGTCTGCCCACAGAACAGGGCAGATGTTCCTTTCCCATGGTTGTCCTAGAGATGTGCAAAGCATCACACCTCAAGGACCTTAGCGAGTTAGTTGGCCCTGGAGTCAATTAGAAGACTGCCATTTGAATAACTGCCCATATTGCTTATTGCACAACTTGTTCACAAGTTCAAACACGCCTTTAACAATTTGTTTTAACAAGTATAATTTTAGCTGTACCTACCTCAGACCATTCCATGAAGTGTTACAACATATTTTCTAACTTTCTTGTAGAAATTTTAAGACCGTGTATATATAAACACCTTTATTCTTCAACTGAGGTCAGATTTTATTGTATTTAAACATGAGAAGTTTGCTATGTACTTTATCCCCCTCTGCTCTACTTTCTTTATTTCGCACCACTTTGTCCCCCACCCCTCCAACCAAAGACCTTAGTTTTGCATTTAAATTAATCTGTTTTTTCAATATACCATCTTTTAATTTTCAAATACCTCATGTAGAAGATCTAACACACATAAATCAGTACATTAAATGAAAAATTAAGTTTCAGAGAGTCAATTAAACTCCTGAACAGTAAGCAATTAACATTTCAGTAAATTACTTGATACGCTACAGACTTTTACTCAAAATGTTTAACCTGGTTATCAGTTACAACATGAATGGAAAGATGGCAGGACTTTGAACAAAGGTAGTGACAAGCACCATTAATCTGGAAATGACATTTAGGAGGAACCTGTAGTTATATTTGTATTCAGTAATTCAGGTAATGATAAAGAGTGGGAAATCAGTTTCTGTTAGCCTACCTATAGCTCATACATGCGAGCAAGAGAACAAGGGGAAGAAACACCTTAGAATTCTCAGGTTTTTCTTTTGCAGAGAAAAACTGGTAAGAGACTGAAAAGAAGATTAGTTTATGTTCAGCCTAGCTGAAAAACCCAGAAGAGCCAGTGAATTTACTCCTCAAAGATGCTGCATTCTGATCCCACCACATAGCGAATGCTACATTAGTTCCTTGTGCTTCATGACTACCAAAGAGGGTGAAATTAAGTAAACACTTACAAAGACTGACAGTGATTAACACTATAGCTATTGTTAGGGTTATAAGCATTATAGGACAATTAGTATAGGATCACTTATGTGATTGCCTGCTGATGTAAAAAAAGCAGCAGGACTGGTGACATTTAGTACCACTTTGGGATGGCATAGCTTTACTGAAAACACATGGCCTGACCTGAAGCAAAGACTTGCAAGACTGTTCCTGGCTTGACAGTACTCTGCTGCACATATGCCCTAGCTACTGTTTCCCTACACAGACTAACAGGGAAACAAGCCGAGAAACCCAATCCTAGCAAGGTGCCACTTAGGGCAAACAGTTGGTCACAACACTGGAAAAATGCCATGCATGTTGGTTAACTGGTCAGCCGAAACTGCTGCCCATAGCAGTTTCTGCCCCATTTATAGCTCTCTACAGCCATAAACAAGGAACAGGTGTAAGTTGTAGGCAGCCACAGTTGTAGGCAGCCACATGGAAGTTCTCTGAAGTTGGCTACGAGGACAATAATTCGAAGGCACTATTGCTTTTGGTGCAGGCAATCTACTCTAATCTTGTACTCTGATCAGCTGCTAAGAAGTTCAAGAAAATTTTCAGAGCCAGATTTGTACCATCTGCGTTTCAGTCTACTACTGCTACAAATATTGGCAAGTTACCGGAAAATAAGATCACTGCTTTTATGTACTTGTCAGTATCGTGTGTCACAACAGCTTCTTCTGTATTGCAATGTCTTTTCTTGAACTTGGATAAATCTTCCAACACAATGAAAAAGAAGGAAAATAACCACAGTGTAAGTAGGAAAAAGTTGTTATTAAGCCATAAAAATTGGCAGAGGAACTGATATTACTTAGAAGCTCCACTGAACTCTTGCAGAAAAAGGTGATCTAGCAACATACTGAAGAATAGTTTTCATTTAATAGATTGTGCTCTAGTTTTAGAGAAGTCCACATTAGTTTCCCATGAACTGGAAAGCTATTCCTGTTGTCTGGGATTCTAGCTGGTTTCTGCATGTACATACTTTGTAACAGGATCAAATAAAGGAAGTTTTAACTCTACAACTTTATCCTAGAATTCTTGAACAATTATTTCCAAATACCCTTTTTTAAAAAGTAGTTGGGGATTGGGAGGTGGAGGGAAAGACGGAACAAGAGAGAAAGAACAAGAAAACTCATCAGCTGAATCCAGATCAGTTCCAAGAACACAATTTTTACTTTAAAACCACTACTTTTACTTCAAAACTCTGAAAGCTAGACTAGGTCCCAGTTCCATTGTGAACTTCGATTTTTTCCCTATATATGTAAAAAGAGAATAAGGATAGGACAATGCCTGGTTCTGAGCATTAGTGGCCAGTATTTTTCATTCACGTCTTACCTATTTCAAAACATGCATTAGCACCTCTGTCCAGAAGAAGACGCACTACTGCAACATCAGCCACGCTGGCAGCACACATCAGGGGAGTCCATCCAAATTGAAAGCCAGATTCTATGCTTATACCTGTCAAAATTTAAGATACTAAAATCATAAAACTGCACCACAATAAACATGCATTTTATAAACCTTACTCTTAACATGTATCATTATAAAGGTTACACACTATTTGCGTTTAGTCAAGTTCTACAAGGGGAGCCAGCAACCATCCCTTAGCAGTCATATGTGAACTTCCTTGTAGACAAGTCACTTCAAGAATTTAGAAAGTCTGATATCCAACAGCCCACTGAAGTAACACTAGTAGGAAAGGAACACCAGAAAGCTGGCACTCTGTCAGCCTAAAGAAGTCCCTTTTTCTCTTAAGAAGAAAAGCAGCCCATGTAACTAGAGCTCCCATCTAGAGCTTTTTATTTTAATACATATCTGAACAATAGTGACAAAAGATCTACTTGGCAGGCATATAGAGACCCTTGGAAAGGTATTTTCCTCGCTGCTTTCTTTACAAGTATAGCAGACAGTATCTGCCACGATGCTGGTGCTTTTTCTAAGTCCTAGAAGTAGAATGGTCTTTTTGGCAATGAAATGTCAAAGCTGTGTTACAGCTTGTTTGTCCTGCATGGTCTCCTGCCATCTTTGTAGTAACTGCCTTGAAGTACCACGCAGTACGAAAGTCACAATGCAAACCAGCTAGAGTCTCAGAGGAAGACAAAGAAAGGACAACTGAAACAGTAACAGTCATGTTGCTTCTTGGCTGCATGGTTATAGGAGTTGTTGACTGAACCAGAAATGTCTCCCCTTGGTTACTACTCAGATTCTCTCATTACATGAGCTGTTCTTGAAGTAAGCAGTGTTAATTTAGCATTTACAATGGCCCTTAAGAAGTCCTACAAGGCAACAGTGAAGCCCAGAAAAAAATTTTTAGTGAAAAATCAGGCCAGATCCAACAGCCAGAGAGAAGCGAGGCTGCCACAACTCCACGCCCCCAGGTCCAACCAGTGTCAATGCTGAGCGTGTATTCCCAGCAGGCACACACACACCCCACCAGCCACACCAATCAACACAAGCAGACAGGGCACTCATGTGAACACAGGCTGCACCAGTGGTCTCATCCTGCTCCCCTTTGGGATAGATAAATGTCCTCCAGCTGCTAGCATCACGGACACACAGGCCTCTGACCCCTGGTCCCACTCCTGTTGCTGGCACATCCTTTCACTCACTCCAGTCTCTACAGCTGCTGGCACCCAGGCACAAGGGCCCTATGACAGCCCTGAGAGTCCCCTCCTCTGAGTGCATAATTTCGACTCCTGCCCGCCCTTGGGCATCTCTGCTCCTCTGGGCTTGCGGAGATGGGCCTGTGATGGGCTGATGGCTTCCATGACAGGCCTGGGAGGAGCTGGGCCATGGTATTATTTGGGCTCCCCCACCTGCCATTGCCCCTCTGTGTTCCTTTGTGGGCATGAGCAGAGGAGCTTTCCAGACACATAACCTCACAAATTATGTCTAGGAGGCAAAGCAGATACAACATTCTTTCTTACAATCTGAGTTACAGACAGCTATCTTCCTCTTTAACCAGGAATGGGGAGAAATACGTTCTGGCCCTAGACGTGCTCTACAGCAGAAACTATATGAAGTGTGTGAATAATGACAAAACAAAAGAACACCAAAGGAAGAATGATGTTCTTTCTGTGTTTACTACAGTTTCTCCGGTACCTCTTTCAGATATTTTCTTGACTGTGGCTAATAACAGTTACAGTAGAAAGTCTGTTTTTATACAGAAAAATGTAACCTCAAATTCAAAAAGGTTAACAAGGTAATGCCTGAAGAACTATGATCAATACCCACACACAGCTTTTTATGCTAAATAATTCCACGTTTGACACCAAAAATAATGAGGTCTTGAAAGACTTTCACTTAGTTTAAGAACAGCTCTTAATACTAGAATCCATTCACATTCAGACCCAATTTATCTGAGGGAAAAGTTCTAAAACACTTGATTCTAGAAGACTTCTCTCTAATAGAAGTATTGATTTCTTTTAAGTCTGTCAGCACTTTGTGCTGTGGTTCCACAATACCTTAAAGCTGAGTTAAATCAGAACTGCTGATGTCTCCCACTGCTGGGCCAGCTATGGTTCTCATCTGACTCAGGGCTCAGAGTCTCAAACTGGCTGAAAAATTATTCACACACACCCCTCCACCCACAAACACACACCCCCACCCACCCTCCCATAGTTTACCACTACTTTAATTCCCTGACATGGCTCACAAAAGATCAGATGAGCTCCAGCACTCATGCAAAGATAGGAGTGGAAGACTGCTGAATGAAAACAGGAAAGAGGATTTGACTCTAACTACACCTTCAATCAGCCTAAACTGTTATGAGGTCATAACTTTTAATTTCATTTGAGGAAAACAAACATATGAATTATATAGTGTTAAGTATTTTACTCCCAAAGCAGACCAAAATGCCCAAGTCACCTTTGAACCTGCTACTTGCTTGCATTACTTTTTGTGATGCGCGCTTCAGAAACTTGTTCTTAGTACTTTGCCATTTTACAGGAGTAAGAGAAGACATCGTGCTTGTCCATCTCCCAAAGGAGCTCTGCAAAACTGCCTCAGCACCGAAGATTCTTAAAGCAATGGCTAAGCAAGCCAGAAAACAAGTCAGAAGACAACATGTTCTCGTTCTACCTGAAAGAAGTGCCACAACTGTTGCTAGGAAATCCACTTCCAACACAAACCATGAGTTTGGTGGAGTGCTGGTAGTGAGCCTCCTACAAGCTCTACTGAACATACACTAAAGGCAACTTTGGAGGCAAAGATTTAATCTGAGTGAGCACCAATCCTCTGAAGGACAATGTTACCTTTCTTCAGAAACACCTCCCTGTTAGAGAGGCATAGTGTTCTACTGCTCTGCAGGACAATACTGGATGGGTCAAAATTTATTGTTCATCATATTTTCAGGAAATGACAGATTCTCTTGTGATACTGCCTTGTGCATTTCAGGGGACAGGACACTGGACTACAGGAATCTTTGGCTTGACCTTGCGCTCTTACAGATACCCATCATCATCTTCCAACAGCATAGAACTGGTCATTATGTGGCAGGCATCAACATGGAGAGTGAACTACTGCTGTTTGACTGAAATACAAGCAGTTAAAAATGGATGGCTGTAAAAAACAATTAAGCAATCTGATGCACAGACATCACTAAAAATTCTACCTATAAATAAGAACATATTTTCTCAAAGCAAGACAGAAGATGTATTTCACTCAGTATTACACCTCTGTGTTTCAGCCTGTGCAACAGTTTTTACTTAATTTAAAAAGAAAACCATTCCCCACTGTGGTGAGAAACAGTATTCTAAAAGGGCAAGTAATGTCATTGTTTTAAAACTCAGAAAAACCCATTGCTAACTAGGAAACTACCTTCTTCCAGCCATAAGACAGATTTTCCTCACAGAACAAGCTCTTGGGTACTATATTCTGCTTGCTTGCTGAAGCAGAACTTCCTGACAATTATCACTAGGCAGGTCAACCCAGCTATTCAGTTTTTGATTGCCCTGGATGCTTCAATAAGTGATCCAATCCCCCTAACACTGAATAACAGAAACACATTACAGAGAAATACTGAGTAACAGAACAGGGAGAAAGGCTTTTAGTGTTCAAACAAACTACTTTTTAGTGACAAATGACACATAAACCCTATTAGACCTTTCAGAATCACAAAATCTTTGTCCAGCTGATGTTGCCAGGGCAGCGGTATTACACAGGGCACATACCAGAAACTTAACAGTGCTGTGAGCAAGGAAAAAAAATAGAATTTTCAAACTGGGGGAGCATTAAAACAAAAAAGCCATCCTCCCTTCCCCGCTGCCCCCCCAGCGACCTTCAACACCAAAGTAAGACCACCCACTGAATTCTCACTCTCAGTTTAAACCACCTCAAATTCAATGTTTGTAATTTATATTTTCAGGTTAAAGATGCATGGGAAAACAAACAAAATACCTTATTTCATAGTTCACACATTACAGTTTTCTCAATTCTCAGGGCTGCTGCCTGACAAAATGAATATAAATTAGAAGGAATTTGCTGGAATACAGCATGCTGAGTCACTGAAAAAGTAATTTCATCTTTAAAATAAGAGTTTATATACTGTATTGGCAACATTCACATATTCCTACGTGTACCCGACACATTATTTTGAAATGAGAAACTTCGAAGCTTTAGAATTCTTGCCAAGTTCAATTAAAAATATTCAACTTCATAACTGACTTTCCTCACCTGAGTTTAAGAGTTCTTCAATTAATGACACATCACCACGAAACAGAGCCTTCTTTAACGCTTCGTTCTTGTCTGCCTGCAACATTTGATCCAACTCCTAGATAAGCAAAGAAAAGTTAAGCCAAAACCTAGTTAACTGTTTCAAGGTAAAAACTACAGCTTGATGTCAGTATAAAAGCAGTAATGATCCCTATAAGGACAAAGCAGGGTGGGGGTAGGGGTGGAAGCAAGGTAAGACTTTCCTTCTTCCACCTCTGTAGACCTGCTTAGGCTCGACTGTAAAACATAAGTTTTAAAATTAACTTTTCAGAAAGAAGATATTTACATTTTCGGAGAGTGGAACCATTCTCAACCGACCTGCTAACCTCCTATACTGCTCTCGGTTTTTCTTAATGGTTATTTGATTCCAGTTAAGACTCCTTTTCATCTTTTGGTGCTAGAAAAATGTTGCAACACGTTTCTTTACCTCTTTAGTACATTTCACATGTTGCGAAGCACGACATTAAAAAAATATATCTAATACAATCAGATATAAAAGTTATAGTTTGGGGCAATGTAGCTCAATGACTAGCTGTCTGGCTTAATCCAGCATGAATCCACTGCTGGAAAGGGTTACCGTTCCTCTTTCCTCCTACTCTTGTGGTAGCAGAGATATTTGTGTTGCTGCATCGTGATTTGGCTGAAAAATGCCCTGACCAAAGGACTAGTTTATGCATCAGACAGTTGCCTGATTCAAGTTCCTTTCAGAAGCATCACAGATTTGTTCTCTATTAAAGGTGCAGATGCAGCTGAAGATTGCTGCTGGCATTATCTAGATTATACAAAACACTTACACACACCAGTAAGTTGAGGACTACTCGCTAGTCCTTTGCGGACAGAAGTGGGTATGGAAAGAAGAGAAGTCATATTTCACAATAAGTTTTGAAGTCATCACATGAGAACTCAGAATTACAGTTTTCCCCAGTACACTGTAGTCTATCTTTCCAAAAACTTTTGTAAAGATTTTAATAGGTGCTTAGTGTCTAGAAAACCAAAGGTGAGAAACAGCCAATATAATAATTTAGCCCTATTTTTGTTCTACTCAGCCAACAAGTTCCAAATAATCCATCTCTTTGGATAGGAAATTTGTTTTAAAGATCAAGGCCACTGAAAACCCAGCTATAACCTCTCGTAAGAGTACTGCAAGTATCCAGTTACCTCCATTTTCCAATTCCAGACATGAGACAAAACTAAGGGCTAAAAAGCCTTGCAGAATCTCCCTCTGCCTCACACTACCAGATGCATCACACTTATCAGATACAATAAAATCACTTAAGTCTTCGTGCGAGCATGAAACAGACTCAAAGAATTAAGATATATAACAGCTTTATAGGCCTCTGGTTGCTTTCAAATTTAGTTGCACGTTGAAATAGTGACTAGGGTCTGTTACTAAAGAGGAGAAAAGTGTTTAAAAGACACCTTTAAGATTTCACGCAAGAAGACAAACCGCCCCAAATTTAGGCTTTATTTACCCCTGGATTAAGGGTACAGCACCATGACCCTGCTAGGAAACACTCACAGAGGAGGTGCCAGCCGCAGCCCCTCCAGAGGCCGCCCTCCTCAGTGAGACCCACCGAGCCGCGCTCCCCTCACCACAATTGCAGGCCGAGGCCGACGCGACGCCGCCCGGCCCCACCCTGAGGCCGCCCGGCCGCAGGCCCTAGCTCGAAGGTGCCGGCAGCGGAGAGGCTTAGCCCTACCTGCGGCTCAGACCGCACGACGCCGATATCCCAGCCGTCGTCGTCACTGTCACTGTCGTCGTCCTCAT
>VYZW01024832.1:25585-41698 GCA_013401315.1 Balaeniceps rex | reverse complement strand
CCAACCCAAAGCATTCTATGATTCTATGATTCTAAAAATAGAATATACCTTAACAGCAAAATTTATAGTCTCCTGACTTCATTTTGCATGCAGATGCTGAGCTGCATTAAGATTAGTTTCATTTACAATTCTGTTTTCAATTTACAATTATGGTCAAGATATTTTTTCCCCCCAAAATGGCCACTTTTCGTTTAAATTACAGCCAATGATGACAGTGTGTTTTGTATTATCTTCTAGTATGACTTCTGAGATTGTATGACTGGAAACTAGTCCAGTTAATTTTACTGCAGCCTATATCACCAACTACATGAATAATTTGTCTCCTAATTTGCACCCGAAAGAGGACTTTATCGTAGGTAGTTTGCCAATGCAGCTATGCAATTTACTTTAAAATCGTAACATGTTGCTCAAGTTAATAGACTTAGAATTACATTGCCAAGAGTTTTCTTGGCCAGCCTTCTCAGCATCCTGTAGTAAGATATCCATTCACAATCAGAATTTATATAAAAGAAAATGGTCCAGATAATGTTCTATGAGAAATTAAATGAAGCTAATGAAAAAACACAGGGGGCAACTTGGCCCAACAGCATAAATGTAAATGCAATTCAAATATTACTCCAGCTTATGCTCCAGTATGAGCTAATCTGCAAAGACTTTTTTCTTTTCTGCTATTGAAATCAGCAACAAAACTAGACATAGCAGCTTTTTCTGTGCAGAATCAGAGATACCTGATATAAGAACTTATGCTGCTAGCAATCTAAATAGAGCTGAAAAGCTTTAAAATCTGTAATGTGATTTCCTTAAAAAGGAAAAAAAAAAAAATCAAGATTTGTTCATAACAAAGGTTTCTTTACCACTTCTACGGCAGTGTAATACATTGTATGTCTCCTTAGAGACTTCTACACTCTAAGAGGATTTTAAAATACCTGGATCATGTGTTTAAAAGCATGTATGTAACCTAGGAACAACAGTCCTCATACAGAATCACAGAATCATGGAATGGTTTGGGTTTCAAGGAATCTTCAAAGATATATAGACCAACTACCCTGCCACAGGCAGGGACATCTTTCACTAGATCAGGTTGCTCAAAACCCCATCCAACCTGACCTTGAACACAGTTCATGGCTTAGCTACTTGAACAATTTATCACATACCAGTTTATGAATGGCAAATTTTAATATATGTAGTATCAGTCCATCATGAAAAACAAAGTAATTGGAGTTACCTCAATCTACAGTGAAAGATTAAAAGGAACTTGAATTGCTTGAACTTACCATTGCACACTAGCAAATTGATATTATCATGGCCCAGCTGCTTTGTGGCAGCCTTTTATCCACAATAACTTAATTGTTTTTCTAATCTTTCAAAAACTTAGAAACATTGGAAAACGTGTCTGTTTATTCAGCTGACAAACTACGAAAAAGCTTTTTCACACTTTTAGACATTTTGCATTGCTTATTAGGTACTGAGTGGGGTCTCTCATATCTTTATAGTGTTTCACAAACAACAAAACAATTACTTTATCTAACGGTCAGCAAGAAAGGAGGAGTTAGATTGGCATATTTAAAAGCTTTTATTAAAAATATGCTAGCAATACCGTATTTTAATGAGTCAGTGATTCCTTTTAAAATATAGACTGTTCACAGTGTTGGTACAACTAGAAAGATTTAAAAACAGATAGTTTGAAAAGCTTCTGAGTATTTTCAAGATGAAATTAACTTGTAGAGTGAAGTATTCATCATCTGGGGGTTTTTGATTGGAGTTTCTACTTGCCAATGCATAGAGTATCAACTCCCCACGAGATCCAGGTGTAAAGTTTTAAATCACTCTCAAACCTAGAGACACAATTCGTCCTCAACTCTGATTTCTTTTTCTGTTAAGCTTATATTGCAAATTTATACTATTTCGTGAAGGTGCCCTTGGACATCCTGATCCACTTATACCTAAGACAGAACAGTTACAAAAGTATGAGGGAACTCTGGAGGAATTTATTAGAAGCCAACAAATGAATGATAAAGCCAGCAATGGTCCCAGTCATGGGATCAATGCTAACATATATTTGGTGATTTTTAAGCCACTTAAACAATGAAGTGTGTATTTTAAAGAGTTTTCTTCCAGAATCTGTTGTGAGATAGCATACGGGGCATCCCTCTTTCTCTCTCCATTCCTTCCCCTCCTTAAAGTATATATGCAGTACAAATAAAATATATAAATATAGTAATACAATATATGCATTGCATATATATGGTAAAATAACAAGGTTCAGTGGAGACAAAGAATATAATCACTAACTGTACTTACAAGCACTTGGAGAAAGCTGTTACTTAAAAAGTCCACAATCAACCCACTGATAATATTTTGTCCCCCCAAATAATAAGATATCATGGATCAGTTAGTACCAATTGACAAGAATTTTGTATAAAGCAGATTGCATCTTCCATTTCTTACTCCTTAAATCACATTATTTCCTCAGGGAGTAGTGCCTTTCATCACATACACAACAGACTTTGTGCATAACATGGGTTAATTTCCTTGGGGATTTGTTCCAACTTGTGGGGATAATTAAACACAGAATCAAATGACTTTAGGATATGATGATTGCCCTTCAGTTTAAGTCTTCAAAACCAAAGTTGTTGTCTTTTTAAAGGATATGCCTTAACAAAATGTGTCAAGTAATGCATTTCGGTGAAATGTCACAGTCTAGGATATGCAGAAAGGAATCAGGCTAGATCAGTAAAACTTTCTGAAACAATGACAGGCATCAATTACAGCTTTAAAATTTCTTGAAGACTAGCAGGCACAGAATGAATACAGACCATTTATTATGGCCTCACAGACTACTCACCAGCACGCAGACTGCATTTTCAGAATCATCAATAAAGGTAACTTTAGCCCTCTGCATCACAAAATCTGTCTATGCCAATGGCAACAGACAGATCAAGGTAAATGCCCTGCCTATTTGCCAAATTAAATTCTATACATCCGTGCAAATTATTTTTAGCTATATTTGCAGTATATATCAGCACAGTTCCTTTGGAATTAGCTATTTAATGCTCAACACCTGGTCTTTCTTGTTAATTTATATTGCTTAAAATTTTTTTCCTCCTAATTTGCATAAAAAAATAAAGATTAAAGTATATATAATTATTGATTTTTCCTCTGGGCATGCATTTTTTCTTAAAAAATACATATTTGATTGTCTTTTTATCTTTCCTCTTATTTAAAGATCTTGATTATTCTGTTTATTATTAAGATAGTTTTTCTGATATTAATGAAGATATAATTAGCTTTGGATCCTCTACAGTGATTTTGCTTCACACATAAAAATGGAACACGACAGGAAAGGGAGTAAGATATGCTATGAAAGCAAAGAAAAAGAAAGGCAGCCCACAATAAAGGTGAAACAATAGCTCCCCTCAAGCTAATATTTGACAACGACAGTACATGACTCACCATTATTTAAATCATATTAATAATTAATAGGCTTATATGTTACAGAATGCACTCTCACCATTTTTCCCTCAGCATCACTCTCTGGATTCTGAAGTTTCTACTTTTTTCAGCTGACATCGAATATAGCAGACTAAGGCCAGTATTTTACCTAGAATCTGCTTGCCATTTTGTTATGTTTGAAAACATAATATCACTTTTTGTGGATGTAATACTTTACAGATTAGAAAAAAATTAAAGGAGGAATTTTCTGTGCAGCTTATACCATGATCTACCGTAGCTGAGAACCACATGTCTTCCTGACAGTAATGGAAGTTGCAAGCTTTATTGAACACCGAACAGTCTGGTAAGTTTATCTTGGTTACTAGGTTATTGTGAATATATGCGTGCTAAAAACAAAGAAGAAAAAAGCCCACAGCATTTCATGCCCCACTGGGGTAAATCAGTACAACTTCACCATTTGAAATTCTAATCTGAGGCTTTTTTTATCCTTTAACATTAAATATATGTTAAGAAGAATCCATCTTCAAAACAATTTTTCATGGACAACAATGCTGCTCATCAACTGCTTGCAGTGCTCCATATGGCAAAAGATATTGCCGAGCTATTATATCACGGTTGTGGAGTATAGGAAACAACACCTACTGTAGGCTATATTTACAAGCATGAGTCTGTGAAAGCAGCAGTCAAAGGAGTATAACAGCTGCAAGAGAATCAGGATACCTTGTGGAACTGTCATATTCAAAGGAGGTGGAGAGTTAATAGAGGAATATCAGTATTTTGCAAACTGCAGCTACGTCAGGAGAAAGAAGTTATGAGCAACAGCAAGCAATACACAGATAAAAAGCCTAGCCAGCTGCAGCAGGTGAGTACGTTATTGGCACAAGTGGCTGCTTTGGTAAAAGAGAAAAGGAAATAAGCATAGAAATGGGAGATCATTGTCAAATTAATAATTAATTTTTAAAGCAGTTTTGTGGAAACAAGAAAAGGCGCTATTTACCAAATAGCATCTCTTCCCTTTTTTTTTCTATGGAGAAGGCAGAATTTAAAAACCTATTTTTTATTAAAATCATGACAGAAGTTTTCCCATCTGCTTTTAACACGACACATGTGTGTGCAATACTAGCTTCACATGTTCCCAGCATTAGTCACACAAACGTTTTCCATTGGAGTTGCTAGCAGAGGTATACCCTTTACATAAGTAAAAGTCACCTAATCTAAAAGCAGTAGCGTCAAGGAAAACCTCTGCATAACCCATTACACAGTATAGTCAGTTCTAAGTTAATGGTGCAAGACAGATTAAGCGGAAGGATCTTGATCCAAAGCCAGCGTCTAGTTAATGTCAGGAATTATCACTACCCTGTAGTTTTCATTTGTCCACGAACTATGAAGTCTCTTCTGAAATGTGAAGATGACTAGTCACCTTTGTCTGGCAGAAAAATACTGAAATCATCATCTGGTGGAATCAAGGTAAAGATGAAGTTTCACAGAGTAATTTTACTGTCTTTGACCAGAGTACTTGGTCAAAGCTCAGGGCACTGCGTATTGATTCTGTTAGGAGGAAGGTGGTGATGGAGTCAGATGTCTTTGATGTAATCTATTTACTTAAAAAGAATGAGCAAGCTTCTGAACCACTGCAGAAAGCAAACAACAGTTTCCTTGATCATTCCTCCAAAAATCTTTCAAGCTGGTACCCAGAGCAAATTTTCTTTCTCAGATTTTAAACAAACCTTTATCAGGTGGAAAAGGATAAGCAACTCAAGATCCTTTCTGGCTCTAATTTCTGTGATTTTTATGACTCTCAGAGCCATTCTTCTGTGTTCCAGTACATAACTAACCATGTCTCATATTTCCTCTTAGGCACTTTTTTTTCCCAGGCATACATTTCTACATTCAAAGCTTCGTATGAATATGAATTCACTAACCCATGAATGACCAGTCAAACACATAAAGTGGAAGCTGGTATTGTTTCATCTAAATAGTTTGGCAAAGAAGATTGAATAATTTCTCATAACTAGTATAAATGAAGGATGGTGGTTATATATCCCGGTTTCTGAAAGACTACGTTGAGCTCCTAACATCTATTACCAGTGCTAGCACACAGAAAATTACTATGTTGAAATGTTAAGGGAATACATGCATAAATCACTATCAGTTTTCAGTACCGATGTTGAATCAAAAAGTTAGAGCATTGTAATTAGTTTGGGATCAGAGATGGCACTCACCTCCATTTGTTACTATCTAGCATCCAGTAAGCACTCATGCTCTCTGCTGTAAATGTAGCTGAAAGCCAGCAGACGCTCTAAGATTGACCTTTTTGATTTGTGCATGGCAAGATGGTATAACTATGGAACCAGGGTTACATATCTCTGTATTCTTGGCACTACCTCAATGGGAACAGTGTTTCACACAGAAGATTAGCCTTCGCTAGGCAGTGAAGCTGCAAAATTAAATCAGACAATCTAAAAGCTGACATACTGGCAGTGCATTTGGGTAGCAGAAGACAAGTAAAGGGAAGGCAGGTTGGATGAAATTTAGATTTTTATTTTATTCTGTATTGTTACATGACAGTAATCTTACACATTTTGAGCCCGTTTTACTTTACTGGTCTGAATAAAGAAGTTTGTATAGAGCTGCTTGAGAGCCATGGGTATTTAACATCCATTCCTTGCAGCACAGTGTGTTTGAACAAACCATGAAAATACCTGAATCAGATCAAATCCAGACTCGAACATGCGGTGTTGTAAGTTCACTGCATATGATGCATCCTACAGATGTGAGGCAAACTTAGAAGATAATGAAGACAGCTGGTATTAAGGAAAAAAATGGAAAAAAACAGCATCTCTGGAAATTCTGTGCCCTTATAATCTCCTACTTCTTTTGTGGTCACCAGGAAACATGCAACACTGTTTGTCAAATGTATAAACACACTATGTTATTTGGAAGGATGGAATACCTGGAACAGCAATTTATTGTCAGGAGTGTGATCACAAGTGGTTTGCAAGTACACCACTTATTTATGAGGCAGAAATTCAACAAAAGTTTCTTTAAAAAAGGTTATACTATGCAGCTGCTTTGTCAATCATACTAATTCAGCTACTGCAGTGTTTTCTTTTTACATTAACAATGTCCTAAGATAGAAAGAAACACAAATGATAGACTCAGTCAAATGCACTGTATGAAAGGATATTATTTTGTGCCCTCTTCAGAAAAGAATGCACTTTGTGCCACAATGAAACACAACAAATATTTTTTTTAAAAAAATCAAGATATAAATAAATCAACAGACAAAGCCAATTTTAGTTTTTGTCCTATGGTTCCAGAAAAGCTTGCACCATTTAATGCAAGCCATGGCAGTAGCTACAGTAAAAGTCTTGAATTTAATTCTACGTCTTAAATTAGAGCAAGCATCAGCCGATGTGAGGACAAGAAAGCTGTAATAAGCTGGAAAGCTGATTCTTGAAAAAAAAAAAGATTTTAGAGTGCGTTTTTTCAACCTCCTTGCATTATGGTGTAAGAAATCAGACGGGTTGGGGGGCCTGTATATTATAACAAACAGAAAGCCAGTAACGCCTGATAGATACACTGTGTTATGCGTTGCAGAACAGTTAATTCTCTAGCTGGGGAAAGGCTGCCGGGCAGCCGGGTTTGCTGGCCGGCTCACCCGTTCGCGGTGCGGCAGCGCCGCCTATAGTCCCCGTACGGCTTGAGGGGACTTCTCTGCTCGGGTTTTCTTCGGGGAAAAGGAGGGGGGTTATGTTATTTTTTCAAGTTTTTTTTTCACCCTCAAGCAGAGTGTAAAGCCTTTTGAAAAGGATAAAGTTAAACTGCTCAGATCATTTTAATTGCTGCTTTTATTATTAAAAAAAAGGAGCTGGACTTCTTAAATGTATGCTTTTGAGCCATGAACTTGTCTCCCTGATCTTCATCTGCATGGATTTTCGTGATAGCTGATTAGCTCCTGTCGATGGTCCAATTAAGCTTTAGAAAGTCATCCAAAGCAGCAAATTAATGCTTTAGGGGGCACTGAGGAAAAGAAAAACTTTTAATCTTTTAGAAATTGTGAATGAACAAACTGCTGCCAATTTTGCAGGCAGGATGTTAACAAAAATATTTAATATCCCAACCCTTTTTCAGAGCCCACCAAATCTGTAAATACATGACATATATATCAGATGCTTAGAGGGAGAGTAAAATTGTTTGATTGCTGTCCCTGGCATAACTCTCAAGAAACAATTTCTTAGAAATTTCAAATGTTAAACTGTCACACACTGTTTATTCAGTATGTGTAAACCATACTGTTTCTGCAACAAAATGATTCACTCTAGTTCTTATTTTAAATCTAAAATGACACTGCAGCCACTTCACTTTAAATCTAAGATACCACTTTTGAAAATTCAAAAGAATGGTTTTTTGTCTTGAAAAGTACTGTCCTGAGACTTAAAAATCTTTTTTTGTCTTAAATGTAAGATAAAAGACACAAAGTCTTTTTTTTCTCCACCTGGCATTTTGGATGTGTACTTCCCTAGTTTTTCATTTGATCTTCTTCCTGCCCACTCTCTGTCCCTGTGTTAGGCTAATAGGCTCAAACCAACATTGGTGGGTTATGTCTAAAACAAAATGTTTTGCTGATGCTTACATCAATTTCATTGATTTACATGAGCCATATTGTTATGAACAACGTATTATGAACTATGTTATTGCCAGCTATAATATTATTAATGCATTAAATGAGAAGTGAAGTGTGACCAAAACAGCATCCAGGCTGGATGGGACCCCAGGAGGTTTCTAGTCCAATCTCCTGCTCACAGCATGACCAGCTCTGAGGTCAGACCAGATTGCTCAGGGCAATCTCAAAAACTGCCAAGGACAGAGAGAGCACAACCTCTCTGGGCAGCCTGTTCCACAGCTTGGCTGTCCTCATGGAGGACAAGGTTTTCCTTTCATCAGACCTGAATTTCTCTCATTTCAATTTGTGCCAGTTGTATTTCAGCCTTCCACTCTGCACTGATCTGAAGAGCCTCTCTCTGTCTACTTGATGACCACCCGTAGATGCTGAAGGAGGTCCCCCCAAAACTCTCTTCCAGGCTGAACAAGCCCAGCTCCCTCCGTCACTGCTGGTAGGGTGACTCCTCCAGCCCCTGGTCAGCTTGGGGGTCTTCTGCTGAACTCACTTCAGTGAACATTAACCCTGTATTGGAGGCCCCAAGATGGGATGCAGTATTTCCAAAATCCCTAACAGTTCAAGTACACGTGGCCTCCTCAACTGATACTTCCACTGCCATATCCTTTTGTATTTGCTCTTTCTTTAAAGAAGAAGCCTCTCATGTCTTATGAAATCAGAACGTTATAACATTCACTCAGCAACTTTCCGACACTGGATTTTGCATCAAGAATTCATGTCATATAATGATATACCACAACATAAACTCAGACACTATTGTGATTCCTGAAGGTACTCCCAAGAAGATTTTATTTGCCTTGCTAAAGAATGATTATAGTTCTACTGCAAAAATCAGTATCTTTTCTTTAAAGTTCACTATTTGGAAACTTCTCGGACTTCCGCACTTCGTATAAATTTGGACATAGGCCATTCAATTCAAAATTAACTCCAACTCTTAAAAAAATGCTGTCTCGCAAAAATCAGGGAATTTCATAAGATACTACTATATTTAATTCCAAGTAGCTACAACAAGCATTGAAAGATGGGAATAACAACAGATATTTTATTTAGCCTTCTCTGATATTAAAAGCATCCTCTACTCAATTTGCACTGAAATGAGGTAAAGTCAACACCACAGCACATCACAGCATCAGACTATTGCTTTCCAAACAGCTCTCTGTCATGCCTAAAATTTTGCCAGCGAGCAGCAGGAATGGGGCTGTTCCACAAAGGAGGACAAGCCAGCAGCCAGTTCAGGCAGGGGCAGTGCTCCTCCTGACCAGGGTACAGCCCCATGGTGTGAGGTGTGAGCAGGGTGGGCAGAGCACGGTGTCAACAGCAAGGTCTGCCAACAGTCTCAAGACCGTCCCAGGCAAAACACATTCAGGTCCATGGTCCTTCCAGGGACTTCAGTCCAGGACCAGCAGGAGACAGGACTACAACAGAGGTCTGAGGACAGGACAGGGGCAGAGGCAGGGCTGGAGACTGAGCAAGGCACAGGAATGCCTGTGGCAGAGCTCAGGCAGGGAGTGGGTGCCCAGGGGTGTGGATGGGCATCTGAGGTGGGGCTGGTCAGGTTAAAACCTGTTAGTAGACTCAGGGCCCCAACAGAGTTTTTCATAACTATACAAGTTAATTGCTATTATATTTTTGAGTTGAGAAAAATTAGAAGAAGTGATTAAGGGGAATATGATGCAGTCGAAGGAAAAAAGGCATAATATGTGCTGACTTGCATCTTTTTTCACAAGTAGAGTAATTCAAAGATTTTTAGGTTTTCTTTTTATATATAGGAATAAAAATGACTTAAAACATTTAAAAATATATTGAAAAGGTACAAATATTTTTATTAGGGCAACTTTGATGTGTTATGTCAGGAACCTGGAAAACTTAAATAATAAAAACTTCTCTTTCTCTAGGCTGCTGGAAAAATTCCCACTGTTCATTAAAGACTGATGTTTCAAATAAGTTCTTCAACTACCTCCAGTCATACTCAGGGATGTATCAAAAACCACATACCTGTCAAGTCACTGAGATACTGAGAGTGATGCAAGCTCTGGGACTCCTTTACATAGACCTGTGGCCATTGTCATCATCACTGATCAGCCTGACAGCTATCAGTTTCTGCCACAAAGAACTAGGATTCACCAGTATAATTCCTTCTTTACTGCCCATTTTTCATCGCTGCATCTTTCTGTCGAGTTAACCATTTTCATGTAGAGCCCTCTACCCTCCCAAAGGATATGTACTTCTTCCTAACAGTACAAAAGAAAGTCGGGGTTTTGACAGGACTGTAAATATCTTAGTCATAAAGTCAAATCCTATTCTTCCAGCTAATGCATTCAGAGATACAGGGATGTCTGCAGTAATTGTACTGAACCACAGACAGCGGTGGCTGGGGAGAGGTGTATTCTTACTGCCGGGCCCATCTTTGTACAACCAGCTGCAAAGTGTTGCTGATAAAGCTGGTTCACACAGTGCTGGTGCCTTTCCTTTGTTTACCTGCTGGGTACAGCTAAAACATAGGTTTCTCCTGCTAGTGCTCAGCCAAGCCCTGACCTAACTCACACTGTTGTTGTTTCAGTGACCTCATATCCTTGTAAATGGTATTATGTTTGAAACCACTCCATAAAAATGACACATTTCTTTTTGTAATCTCCACCTTTATTCCTTAGTTAGACATTTGATTATTTTTAAGTATTTAGCTGGTTACCAGTTATCTGGTCATATGTTTTGGTTACCAGTTATCTGGTCATATGTTTGAAAATGTGCAAATTTTTGCCTTGTTGCAGTGATGTATGCACCCTTTGTGTTTAAGTCTGAGTCCTCATTCTGGAATAGACAGATTCTCGACAATATCCTTCTCTCTGCTGTGTCCTGAGATATTTTTCTTCTGTTATCTACTCTCTTTTTATCTCATGCTATGCTGTTTTGCACAGATTTTCTGTCAAGAAAGAAGGAAAAGGTAGGATTTTGTATTTTATCCAGCTCTGCTCTTTATCTCTCTTGGCAACTCTACTTTTCTAGCAACTCCCTCATTCAAAACCCACATGCTATCCAAGTGTGGGAACGAAAACAACCAGTACAGAACTGGGAGGTAAGCAGTTCTGCATATGAGCTCTTCAGGGTTAGTGTGCTTTTGTGAACACCCCAGCAGGTGTGTATCTTCATGTCCAGTCATAAATATTTTGAAAACCTGACTCCAAATGCCATGGTCGTGGAAAAGGGAAGCCAGTCAAATTGCTCTATCAACTTGTAGCCTTGTATACCTGTGGCTGACTGTAGGAAAAGGACGCAAGTACTCCTGAGAGAACAACCTAGCAATTAAACTGTGCCTTTTTGGGAGTATTTCCAGTGAATCTATTATGATGTCCTGTCTCCTCACCTCTTCCACCAGTTGATCTGCTATGGCATTACTCCATCCACTGAAGGTCTGTAATCAAACCTGGAAGAGGCTACTACCAAACTTGAAAAATGCCATAATGTTTAATGAGGTTTTTTCCATAGTCATTGTCCCTAAAATGTCAGAATTTATGCACAGTTAAATCATACTGATTTGACATACCATCCATTCAGAATAAAGAATAAATGCAACATTTCAGATTCAATTATGTGATGACTATCAAAATATACTGAATTTTAAGAGTTGACCAGTGTGCCTAGTTACTCAGCTTTCCAAAACTGAGTTAATGTTAGTGTTACCAGAAAAATGATTGCATTTGTTGAATTTTATGGCCTAAGGCTCAAAATCTCTACCAGCTCCTATTACAGTTTATTCTAAATGTAGCCAATACATATTATATTTTTGTACAGAATTTTCTACATAATGACCCCAGCTGCTTGTAGAAACAGACTTTCAATGAGATGCAGCATCATAGTTATGAATTTTCTGGGTAAAATATATTTAATAAATATGCAAATAGTTCTATCTTCTCCAGTGTAAAATGATATTTAAAAATAACAAAGATTGGCTTCCAGATTCTGTTTTCTACCAAAAGAAAGTGTGCTTGTATTACGTACATATGCACATACACAAAATAAAGATGAGTTATAAAATTTTCATATTAATTACATAAATTTCTGTATCACTAGCATGATATATTTTCCTTCAGAAGTTCACACATGTAGATCTTCATAAAGATGTATGTAACGACCAGGAAAGATATATATGTATATATTTTTATAGCTATAAAAATATATGTAGATATATACACAATTTGCAGAGTAGTCTACTTAACATTTTAAGGAAAAAGGGATTAAGTTAAGAATCTAAAAGAGGACGGGAGTTCAAATAAAGGGCAAGACATTACCTCTATCATTGCATTGAAAGAGTCAAATGTGGAGGCTCTGGCTGTCCATACTTCAGTGACAGTATCCTTCAAGTCCTCCCCATACCCTCTATAAATACTGTTACATTTCTGATTACATCATCTGTGTAACATGAAGCAGAAAGAAATGTCCATGTTTAGGAACTGGGCTGAGAGTCAGGGATCAGGAGTCAGTCCTTGCTTTGCCAAATAACTTTAGATGAGTCATTTTGTGTCTTCCAAATGATGGAATTAATAATATTATCCTTCCCACAGAAGTATATTTTAAGGTGGTATATATTTAGTATTCATAGGTATTCAGTTATAAGAGTAATTTATGCAACTTACAAGAAAAATGTTTCCTTATAACTCACTACTCGGATGTAGCGAAAGCCATGGGTCAGTAGCTATGCATAGAAACACACACAGCAGGACAGTGCATTGCATATTTTATATTATGGAAAATCCAAGACATGCTTATTAGAAAAGAAGTTGACCAATGTAAATGAAAAATGAAGTAATAGAGGAAATCACAAAGTAAAGTCATCAGTCTATTGATGATTGTAAAATGCACACAAACTATTCACATTTCAGGAGAAAATATAGTTACATTTTTAAATCACTGATAGACCTATACTTTGAGGAATTACTCATTTTTCTTAAAAGATTACTAACTTACTTCAAAATACATCTTAAAAGTTTTTAGCTTTTAGTTCCTTAGAGAGCTACTTTCCAGGTCAGTATACAAAGCTGAAAATTAGCTCCTGAAAAAATCTTATCTTCTGAAGTTGAGTGTGCAAGAGAATGTTACTTGTGAAGGAGAAGTACACAAGAGCAAGATACTTACAGAATGCTGGAGAAACATGAGGAAGAGACATTATGGCCTAGTGTACCCCTCCTGTATATCTAAAGCATACTAAACATGCTGGAGGATTTGCTGTTTTTCTTAGGTAGACAGCTGTCATTCACTAGCATCATATTCTGCCTTATTACATGCTTCAGAATATCTCATTATTTTGTTTTAAATGAGATATCTGTAGATTGTTCCAAGGTTTGTTCAATATTACAGAGTTTTCAAAAGCAATGTGAGGAAAAAACACCTTTGAAATCAAGGGGTTTTGTTGAAATTCTGCACAGTATATTAAAAAAAAATAGAGTAAAAATTAAGAAGTAGGCACCAGTATTTTTTTGTTTGAACTGTGTGTAGGACACTGGACTTGTCTGGACTTGTTAGTGCCGAATGTGGAGGTCACGCGGAGGCCACCATGAGTCAGCAGGAGGTGGCAGGGGTTTGACTCGAGATGTTTATCTTGCAAAGCAGACTGAGTGACACCTGGGGTGAAGCGAAGGCCTTGCAGCACGATGTTGCTTAAGTAAAGCCAGAAAAATCCCTCATAGGGCTGTACCGAATTCCCCACCCCATACTGACCCATCGGGCCCCACCGATCTTCCAGAATTTACAACCCTTGCTAAGGACCAATCAGCACATGATAATTGACTTAGTCCCACCTCGACAAGAGTATAAATCTGGCATTTAGCATCCTGCATTTGAGGATGAGAACCCCAACTACTGGATGGGTTGACAGGCCTGGACCCTCTCCTCCCCAAGCAGGGATGCCTCCTTGGTAAGATTTGCGCCTCTGACTACATTGGATGTTACCCGGGAAAGTATCATTAACAAAAGTGCTAAACTATTGACTTGAGCTCAATTTTCTGCAGTTAGCGTATTTATCAATGGCAATTCTGAATTTGTTATATCTGTCGCCTTAGTAAATTATCTATCTTTTCAACTTTGTGAAGCCGTTTCAGCAAAAGTCCTTGAGAGGGCTCTGACAGGCAAACGTTGACTCTGGTAAGTGGCTATACACGCAATCCTTTAGACATAAACCGTTGACCAAGTCTGGGACTAAGACTGGACCTAGCTGCACCTAGACGTCTCTCTGAGAAGGGCTTTAGAAAGCAAGGGGGTCCTTTCTGAATCCTGTGACTCAACAGGAGAGTTCCCCCAGCCACATATTAGACTCCCACTAAAAAGGCGACACTGTGTTTTGGTTATACTATAATCAGTTCCAAAAAATGATTAGACACCTGAACATTATCACAAGAAGCTACTATTTCACAATACATTTTGAGCCTTCTTGTTTTCTCTGATGAAAATAAGTCCAAAGATAATAAATATTTTGGGGCAAGACCAACACGTGCAGAAGCAAAGGGAAAGATAAGGTATCTGATATAGGGTGGAAGAGAGGAAGAGTCTCTTACCGTGACCTGAAGAACAGAAAGAGACTTACTTAAGTATCAAATCCTTTATGTATCGACAGTCCTAGGAAGCCATATGGTCTTTTATTTCTGAAGGATTTTCCAGGAAAACCCTTTGGTTGGTTGGTTAGTAGCTTAATACCAGTTTATGTTGTCCAAAATCCCTATTTTATATGCTTACTTTTTTTTTTTGACCCATGAGCAAACTAAAGTCAACACCTTCCAAGACAGAATGTCAGTAAATATTATAGCATTATTTATCTGTCAGGTTGATATTTCAATATTAAGCTCACTATGCTGTAATCATTTAAGCAAAATGCCTTTTGTAACTTTCTGTCACTCAAAGACTATAATGTTAAGATTTTGTGTGAGAGAAGAGGCACTATCCATTTTAGTCGTCTTCCATTTGACAAGAGTTATTCTATTGCATTCAGTTGGACCAAATAACCAAAAGACAGGTCTCAGCTGTTATACAGCTTTTGCCCCTTTGGCTGTCTAACACTGGAAAAGAGCTAAATTCCTCACCTTCCTTTTCAGAAAAACTACCATCTCACTCATCACATTAAACAATTTTTAGGACTATTGATCTATAGTACTGCATTCCTACTAACAACTGTACATTTTTTCTATAGCCTGAAGGTAGAAACCAGCATTTCAGATCACCCTGAGCTACTGCTAACTAATAAACGGTTGTGTAACATGTGGTGAATATGTATGTCAAGACCACTGCCAGCTGACCCAAAGAGATCTAATAATTGCTCTTGCCTTTCATGCCAAAGGAATTCTGAGAACTTCCAGAGATATATCATTGTGCATTATGGAAAGTTTGTATGACTATATGCAATTCAGATAGTGAAAAATATATATTTAAATTGAAGTTCTGTTAAAATTTCAATCCTCTTAAAGCTTTAACTTGAATAAATAAAATACATACATTTTGCATCATTGTGCTAGTATAACTCACTGACTAAAGCGTGTGTGAAAGAGAGAAAGAGAGAGAGAGATGTCCCATTACCCATTTAACCCACAGAGAATTGATTCAGTTGCAGGAGAGCCTAATCTGACTTTGTCAGTTTTAAGGCAGAAATAGCTTTCTGAATGTATGGAATGGTGACAGATATGCTGATGTAATAGTGTAACTGATAACAAAGCACAAAGTGAGTACAAGGTTGATAAAGTAAGAAATGCTTTTTATTATCTGTTTCTGATACTCTCCTGTAGTCTGAGTTTAAAGCCTATGGTGGATGGGAATATCAACAGTAAGCAATGCAGTGGCTGAAAGGAGTATATAAATCTCATTCTTTAACACCTTATTCCATGCTCTATAGCTTTTGGGTGCTCTGTATCTTTAGCTCCTATTACGAATAGTTTCTGTTCCACCTCACGCTTCTCTCTTGCTGCATCTCAGCTTCAGAGGTCCTTTCTCCTATTCTGTGA
>VYZW01024832.1:6675-19994 GCA_013401315.1 Balaeniceps rex | reverse complement strand
ATAAGGTGACATGCAATTTTGTCTTGTTTATGTACAAAGATTTTTTGTTTCATTATGCATTACCATCTGCAAAAATTAAGGAATGATACCACACCTTGTACTAAGTGATTAATCTTTATACACCTAATGAGTTATACTCCCGATTATATAATGGCTAGTATAATCTTATTGAAGAATCATTCTGGTTTTACCCTTTATATATCTATTATATGAATAAAAACTTCAATAAGGTTTTTTTAGCAGGTGGTCTCATAAAATACTAGATGCTAGATCATCTCTGTTCTCTGGAAATAGAACAATGCATTCAAAACCAGCAAAGAAAAAAGCCAATGCAGGATTCATCTCTGGATGAAAAAAATCTCCTTGGTGAGCCACTTACAAAAGGCTGCTTCTATAACGGATCATTGGGTCAACATAGCATGGGTTGTTACTGCTGCTCCAGGCACAACACGAGGCCAGCACACTGATGGAGCCTCTGGTTCAGTGGAGTGTCTTGCTGTTAGCGTTCAAACTGGTGTTTGTTTGCAAACAGCTATGCAGACCTTCCTGTAAAATGCCAATTATCTGGGGGAAGGGCCATTTCTTCCCCCCTCTTGAGTATTTACNTAAGAGAATTACAAGCTGGCTTAATTGTAGCAGTTTGTTGCAATGCATTTAATCAGTTAACCACTACCAGCCTTGGAAACATAAGATGGTTTAACTTTAATGGTCTTAGGGATAAGTACAACAGTTATTGCATTGTTATTTTGTGACTGGTCTGATCTCAGTTTCCATAAGATTTTAAAACTTTCAATCCATCTTTCAAATAGTATACATGGTAGCTCTTAAATGATGATCTAGGGTTTTTTTCTTTAGCAGTTTTCAAGGTATTTGGAAAATGGATTCCAGAGGCAAAAGCAATCATTTTTATACATATTATACGCCTACTATTCACTATATTTGGCACCTATCTACTTGGCAGGCCAAACAAATCTTATTCTCTAATGTACATGTGAAAAGCTATGTAAGTGCTTTGTAGTATTTTTAAAAGCACCATTAAAGTTAATCTATATCTGCACTCCTACTGTCACATGAATCATGCTAAAAATGGACTCCTTATTCTGCAATTTCATGCTAACGTATGCTAATGTCTATGTAAGACTAGTTGTAAGAGATGTCAAAACTTCTAGTAAAAACACTTCCATGTAGCATTGAATTTAGCCTCCCCTTTGACACTCCCAAGAGTAGTTCTCAGAAGCACGACATGACCGTATTTTGTATTCTTACTGTGTATTAACCTCTTGAATGTTAATGTTAAAAAATGCACCTTCAAAACATTTCTAAGAATTTGTGCTGAAAGAAAAGTGTCATCATGTAGCCAAGCCTTCTGTGCCTAGTTTCATATATGCCTGTGAACATAATTTGGGCCTCTTCTACATAAGGCTTCTGAATCAATCAATCACCCGGAGACAGAAGGATTTGAGTCCCCGGCTGCATGATCACCCAGAGAGTAATCATTTCTCAAAGCACCATAGCTATATTTGCAAGAGTAACACTGACACTTAAAATGATTGTAAAAAGCTCACGAAATAACTAGCAGGGAAACAGAAACAGCAAGAAGTTGTCAATATGTGAGGTTTCTGAGTTTATGAATCCAATAACTGCATTTCTGAAAGGTTCCTATATATAAACTGTATAATAAGATAAGACAGAGGTAATTAAACAGATTCCCTTACTCTTTCTTATTTATAGATTTAGTTAGCAGTGCCTGTCACACAGAGGGAAGAGGAAGAGAAGAGTTAGTTTTCAGCCTTTCAGAAAAGTCTAACGTTAAAGAAACACTAAGATAGTGAAATGTGACATGGCAAAGTTGTAAAGTAATACATAATAACTTTCAGACTCGACAATGAGAAATTCCAACCAGTGATTATCAAAATAGGTAACTGAAGAGCAAGATGACAGATTTAAGTTAATGTAGACAACTGCACTGCAAAACACATTTGAAAGATTTTGCCCTTCAAAACATGTCTTTCTGAAGTTATTTCATTCAGGAGAAAAATTCCATACAGTGATTGTTGACACCACCTTGAAAAAATACCCTGAAAATATATTGGCTGTCCAAAGACAGAGAAATTATTGAAGATTAAAGACTGAAAATATTAAGCTAAATATGAAAAATATGGCATTCTAAAGTTCTTTTATCTTTGTTAAATCCACACATACCTGCCTATTGATGGCCGCCATCTGAAAAAACCAAAACAATAAACCACAGAAATATGCATTTTCTTGGGACAAGTAAGAAAATGGTTACAAGCATGGAATATCAGAATCTCTAGAAAACATAACAGAAATAAAAATGGCATTTGTTTAGTTTGTATTATATGTTCCTAAACTAATAAATATTATGAAGAATAGGAGCAGATAATCCTGTTTACTCTTTTTCCCTAATAAATATAGTTAGCAAAATCAACAAGATACCAATTGCAACTGATGAAAATAAGCAACCTTTTACACACAACACTACATTGTGGACATTGTTGCTACAAGGGATCAGGAAGATGAGATGCTCAGTATGATTCTCAAGAAGAAAGCATTTCTGTACAGGTAATGGAGAGGACGGTGGAAAGGCCTCAGGAGTTCAGACTGAAAGTTGAGACTGTGAAGGCATTAGGACACAATTATAATACAGTGAATCAATGGCCCTATCTATCTTCTTAAACTGAAGGGAGGGTGAGGGAGGCAAGCAAAATTGATGGTGCTTTTGCCACTGTTGGCCTTGGTAATAATGACACATTCACACATTGATGAACCAGAATTAAACTAATGACTTTCCTCTCTGAGCCAGAAACTAGTCTAGACCTCTAACTCAGGAGTTCGAATAGGAAAACTGATGAAGTAATACAATATATAACACAAATTCTGAGCAAAATGGGCTGCAGTTGCACGGCATTTACTCTTGCCTCTCAGCTGAAGGGGAAAAAAACCAAACAAAAACACCACCAACTTTCCAGTTGCCTGTGAAGTCATTTGACCACCAAGTAACCTTTCATTCATTTCTGGCTGTCTCAGCATGTCTCTCTCCTCACCACTCCCCTCCATCACCTGTTTTCTCTAAAGAAAGATTTGGGACTCCTCACTATGCAGCTTCTGTAAAAGAACTGATACGTCTAGATCAGAGGTACCTGCCAAGATGTGCTCAGAGCCAAAACCAGGGGCTATTTCACCTCTACAAGAATCCACCTGACCTCGGTCTAATGGTTTGCTGGAAAATAATATCTTTCAGAATACTTTTGTGCACAAACAAATTCTGAGGAAGACTATTAATTCATTTTGAGTAACAACAATACAAAGCTTATTTTAATACTACATGAAAGACACAACCAGATATTTTTAACTGAAACTAGGATTTCCAGCACATCCTTACTGGATTCTGTAAGATTTATTGCAATATTCTGTCTGTACAGAGGTTATCTGTGCTTTATTCAATACTGTTCTATCAAACAAGAGGTGACTTCAGCTGGTTATTGTTTGGGTATCTGACTGTTTTGAGACATCGTCCTAGATCTTATCCACTCAGTTTGAGGTAGTAAGGTACCCTTAAACCTTCTGTGATGGTATCTTTATTTTCCACCATCCTCTGTCTGAACAGTAGAAAAAAGAATGGATTTGGGGGATATTAAAAAGTATGTATTCAAAATTGTAATGGACAAATATTTAAGTGCTGTAGGACTATTCTGCTTTATATAATTTGGCCTTTTTCCTACCATAATCCAGGTAAATCTTTGTTCCCATCCTCCTATTCCAGTAATAACATTGTGATATCTCATCATCCCTTTGTTATGCTTGCCAAATTAAAAAAAGCTCTTTTCAATTTTTGTTCTAATGGATTATTTTGCTATTCCAATTAGACAATTAATTTCTCCATGCTAAAACATCATCTCTACCTGGATCTGGTTTTAGTCAAGCCTTTTCTTTCCTCACTCACCAAGCTCTACTTTAATTTAAATCATTATTTACTTATCTAGCAGTCAAAACCACTTTCATAATGGATTCACATGATGAAACCTGGATTTGTTTTCATGTCATATCTCCTCTCGCATGTCCTGCCTCAGTAAAGACTGGGAACTGCAGTCACAACATTTACACACTGTAGACACCCAACAAAAGTTTTTCCTACATCTTACAAAACAGAATTAAACTTCTGGAAACTGACTCTAACTGCATTTTAAGACCACTGTAGAAAGTCTATTAAATTGTGGGAAATACAAGACCTACAGCAGAATTTCACCATGTTTTGGACATATGTTTCCTGTTAATTTAAAGCCATATTCAGCTTACTGGTGCATTTACCAACAGATTTTAGAACAACTAACTGGGAAAGAGACAATGATTTTTTTATGAGATTGCAAAACTGGGAAAAAAAAAAAAGAAGACAACCTTGAAGAGCTGCAAACTTGTTCAGTATTTACATCGGGGGAAAAAATCCAAACCTTCAGTTTAGTTTTTCAGTTCCACTAATGCTCTATAAAACAAAAAGGAATATGTTTTGTTACTTTATTTTATGTCATTTAATGTCTATTTATTGATGCTCTCATTTATTCCATTTCAACTCTAATTTTGCAATGAAGAACAAAAACATCACCTAGGTAAAACAACATCAAAATACATAATGTACTAATGGTACACTAGAGATACTGAAGACAGACACATTCTATGGTGTGTCTTTATTTTGCCCCTTCAGCTGGTGAACTAACAGCCAAATGTTTCTGTCACTTTCTGTTGTGAGGAAGAGCAAAACATACAGTAAATCAGCAGAGGGAATATGATGATGGTCACCTTATGCTATTTTACCCTTTCTGCTTTTATAATGATACAGTGTTTTATAATGATACAGTGATAATTGTATCACTGTATCATTATATTGTTCAATTGTCATCACAGCTGCATCTAGGTGTCTAAATACTCTGCATGCCTTCTGCATCATATTTTGTGAAGGGCAAGGATCAAATGTTATTTGATACATTTTTCCATTTTGACAGTGACCTCCTTGGTAGCTAGTCAATGACTGCTGTTATCCAATCAGTTTTACTCTCTGTTGACAGTAACCATGTTGCCCTAGATTGCTAATGAGGATAGCATTGTGATTGTGACAAAGTCTTAGTTAAGTCATGATACGTGCCATCTCATTCTTCTCCTCTACCACAAAAACCTTAATTAGCCATTATGCATGTACAAAGTCAGTGCCTTACCTATGCTTTGCACACTTCTACTGACACAAACGTAGGACCCAGTGAAGGTGAGACATGTCAAATTCATTCTGCGGAAAGATGCACGTACTTACTTATCTGCTATGCCACATCAATATTCTACATCTCTGCATCCCACCGCCATCTCTACTTGAATGCTCCACATTCTCCTGATAGGTACCATTTTACTGCTCTTTCAGCCTTTCAAGAGAACCTTTCTCTGATTCACACTACTGGCAAAATGCCTTTTCTTTCACCGGTCATACATGCTTTGCGCTGAGTATCAACATTTTGCCCTGCATATCAGCATCCTAGTTAGCATCCCCAGAAGCTCTGCTGTTACAGACAGATATTAAGTGGTTTCCATACTTCGCTCCTGTATCTTCATCTCTTTGGAGTGTGGCTCTTGTCACGGAGGTGCACTAAGACTAACCCAAATGAAGGACAAACTCAGACAACTTTATTTCACAAAACAGCCAAAACCACGCAACAGAAACCAACGAGAAACAGGGGTAAAACAAAAATCAATCAACACTCTGATAACATGTAACACATTAACAGGTTTGAGGCATCAGTCGGGATATTGTTACTACACATCAACACGCACAAGAACAATGAGCCAAAGTGCATGCACACATGCTCACTCACAAGGGGAAACTCTCTCTCTCGTGGGTACCCATAAGATGTAATCTCTCACCCGGCGACAAGGGGCAAGGGCTCACTCAAGGATATATCCAGAAGAAATCACTCACCAAAGGGGGTGAGGGCACTCGATCCCGGAAAGTTTCCTCAGGCAGCATCCCAAACAAAGGGGAGAGGTTTCGAACACAGACCCACTGCTCTGAGAAGACCGCTCAAAGGGGGTCTCCCGCGGCTCCCCTTTTATACCCTGGGTCGGATCTGAGCTGTGGTCATAGTTGGTCATGATCTAGAATCGTCTCTGAGCCAAGGCGACTCATTGGCTGTGGGCCCTGTCTGCCGACCGAGGCCCCCCCCCTCCCGCTCCCTCTACCGAGGGGTGTACGTGCCTCAGGGCACGGTGGAGCACAAAAGGCGCGAAAACGAGGCGCGAAAAACAGGTGATCTCTGTGTTAAAAGCCTCGATCTTCATGGGGGAGGGGGGGCAGAGTGTACCTGTCACATCTAAAGGGAATGGTGTATGATCTGCGACCCTTACCAAGCTGGTCAGCTATTCTGGCCAACAAGCAGCAGGTAAAGTCAGGACTCCACCTGATGCTGACTCCATGTGACTAGTAACATTTGCCAGATATGGTCATTGTCCTCAACTGAGTTAAAGAGCAAGCGCAGCAAGATAGAGGGGAAGCTGCTCAGAAGGAACAGCTGTAGGTATTATTAACGGTGAGCTGGACGGACTGCTTCAGGGGAGGGATGCTAATGAAAGGGCGCTTTGTGGTTGCATACAAAAGAACTCAAGAACCAGACAAAAAAAAGATGAGTGTGTAAAAAAGGGGTCAGAGGGAAATAAGAGAAGAGGAAGGCATAAGAGAAAGACATGAAAGTGAAGCAGTACAGTTTACCACAGAACTAACATGGAATAACTTCAGTGACAGAGGTTTTTAGAGTATTTTTGTCCATTGTGATTACTATCACAGAAATTAACTCAGTAGTTTACTGAGTAATTTCCTTAGCTTGCAGCTTGTGATACAAAAATTCACGGATACTATTCACAGGTATTGCTATCCTTCAAAGTCCGAACGTCCCTGTAAGAGGAAACGGAGTATCCAGAAAGTTCGCGATATAAAACTCAATAGCAACAAAGTTACTATTAAGCAGGCATCCTTTATTACAGCGCTGGGCAGCACTGGGGATTGTTCCACCATGAGTGCTCCATTGATTTGGTAAACTTTCAAAGATTATATTGATGCCGTGAAAAGCCGAAAACCAGGACTCTATATTCACAGGTATCAGTATATGTCACCGAAATCGGGAATAAACTTCTTAACGTCAATGTAGTATGAAGAAGTGGGCATTCTTTATTGCAGCCCTGGATGCACGGGGGATCGTTCCGCCTATCGTGCATGCTGTTCAGTTTAGCAAGTACAGTATTTATACAATTTAATTATACATATTCATTTTCTAAATTTCTTTTCATTAGTTAGTCCCTCATTGGTGTATATTCCCGTCGCTTCGATTTAAAGCCACAGTGNTCGGATCTGAGCTGTGGTCATAGTTGGTCATGATCTAGAATCGTCTCTGAGCCAAGGCGACTCATTGGCTGTGGGCCCTGTCTGCCGACCGAGGCCCCCCCCCTCCCGCTCCCTCTACCGAGGGGTGTACGTGCCTCAGGGCACGGTGGAGCACAAAAGGCGCGAAAACGAGGCGCGAAAAACAGGTGATCTCTGTGTTAAAAGCCTCGATCTTCATGGGGGAGGGGGGGCAGAGTGTACCTGTCACATCTAAAGGGAATGGTGTATGATCTGCGACCCTTACCAAGCTGGTCAGCTATTCTGGCCAACAAGCAGCAGGTAAAGTCAGGACTCCACCTGATGCTGACTCCATGTGACTAGTAACATTTGCCAGATATGGTCATTGTCCTCAACTGAGTTAAAGAGCAAGCGCAGCAAGATAGAGGGGAAGCTGCTCAGAAGGAACAGCTGTAGGTATTATTAACGGTGAGCTGGACGGACTGCTTCAGGGGAGGGATGCTAATGAAAGGGCGCTTTGTGGTTGCATACAAAAGAACTCAAGAACCAGACAAAAAAAAGATGAGTGTGTAAAAAAGGGGTCAGAGGGAAATAAGAGAAGAGGAAGGCATAAGAGAAAGACATGAAAGTGAAGCAGTACAGTTTACCACAGAACTAACATGGAATAACTTCAGTGACAGAGGTTTTTAGAGTATTTTTGTCCATTGTGATTACTATCACAGAAATTAACTCAGTAGTTTACTGAGTAATTTCCTTAGCTTGCAGCTTGTGATACAAAAATTCACGGATACTATTCACAGGTATTGCTATCCTTCAAAGTCCGAACGTCCCTGTAAGAGGAAACGGAGTATCCAGAAAGTTCGCGATATAAAACTCAATAGCAACAAAGTTACTATTAAGCAGGCATCCTTTATTACAGCGCTGGGCAGCACTGGGGATTGTTCCACCATGAGTGCTCCATTGATTTGGTAAACTTTCAAAGATTATATTGATGCCGTGAAAAGCCGAAAACCAGGACTCTATATTCACAGGTATCAGTATATGTCACCGAAATCGGGAATAAACTTCTTAACGTCAATGTAGTATGAAGAAGTGGGCATTCTTTATTGCAGCCCTGGATGCACGGGGGATCGTTCCGCCTATCGTGCATGCTGTTCAGTTTAGCAAGTACAGTATTTATACAATTTAATTATACATATTCATTTTCTAAATTTCTTTTCATTAGTTAGTCCCTCATTGGTGTATATTCCCGTCGCTTCGATTTAAAGCCACAGTGTGATTTTAATTTACTGCGCATATTCAAGGAGAGTGGGGGGGGGTAGTCATTTTGGTCTTGAATTGAGTCGGTGGTCNAACAGGGGTAAAACAAAAATCAATCAACACTCTGATAACATGTAACACATTAACAGGTTTGAGGCATCAGTCGGGATATTGTTACTACACATCAACACGCACAAGAACAATGAGCCAAAGTGCATGCACACATGCTCACTCACAAGGGGAAACTCTCTCTCTCGTGGGTACCCATAAGATGTAATCTCTCACCCGGCGACAAGGGGCAAGGGCTCACTCAAGGATATATCCAGAAGAAATCACTCACCAAAGGGGGTGAGGGCACTCGATCCCGGAAAGTTTCCTCAGGCAGCATCCCAAACAAAGGGGAGAGGTTTCGAACACAGACCCACTGCTCTGAGAAGACCGCTCAAAGGGGGTCTCCCGCGGCTCCCCTTTTATACCCTGGGTCGGATCTGAGCTGTGGTCATAGTTGGTCATGATCTAGAATCGTCTCTGAGCCAAGGCGACTCATTGGCTGTGGGCCCTGTCTGCCGACCGAGGCCCCCCCCCTCCCGCTCCCTCTACCGAGGGGTGTACGTGCCTCAGGGCACGGTGGAGCACAAAAGGCGCGAAAACGAGGCGCGAAAAACAGGTGATCTCTGTGTTAAAAGCCTCGATCTTCATGGGGGAGGGGGGGCAGAGTGTACCTGTCACATCTAAAGGGAATGGTGTATGATCTGCGACCCTTACCAAGCTGGTCAGCTATTCTGGCCAACAAGCAGCAGGTAAAGTCAGGACTCCACCTGATGCTGACTCCATGTGACTAGTAACATTTGCCAGATATGGTCATTGTCCTCAACTGAGTTAAAGAGCAAGCGCAGCAAGATAGAGGGGAAGCTGCTCAGAAGGAACAGCTGTAGGTATTATTAACGGTGAGCTGGACGGACTGCTTCAGGGGAGGGATGCTAATGAAAGGGCGCTTTGTGGTTGCATACAAAAGAACTCAAGAACCAGACAAAAAAAAGATGAGTGTGTAAAAAAGGGGTCAGAGGGAAATAAGAGAAGAGGAAGGCATAAGAGAAAGACATGAAAGTGAAGCAGTACAGTTTACCACAGAACTAACATGGAATAACTTCAGTGACAGAGGTTTTTAGAGTATTTTTGTCCATTGTGATTACTATCACAGAAATTAACTCAGTAGTTTACTGAGTAATTTCCTTAGCTTGCAGCTTGTGATACAAAAATTCACGGATACTATTCACAGGTATTGCTATCCTTCAAAGTCCGAACGTCCCTGTAAGAGGAAACGGAGTATCCAGAAAGTTCGCGATATAAAACTCAATAGCAACAAAGTTACTATTAAGCAGGCATCCTTTATTACAGCGCTGGGCAGCACTGGGGATTGTTCCACCATGAGTGCTCCATTGATTTGGTAAACTTTCAAAGATTATATTGATGCCGTGAAAAGCCGAAAACCAGGACTCTATATTCACAGGTATCAGTATATGTCACCGAAATCGGGAATAAACTTCTTAACGTCAATGTAGTATGAAGAAGTGGGCATTCTTTATTGCAGCCCTGGATGCACGGGGGATCGTTCCGCCTATCGTGCATGCTGTTCAGTTTAGCAAGTACAGTATTTATACAATTTAATTATACATATTCATTTTCTAAATTTCTTTTCATTAGTTAGTCCCTCATTGGTGTATATTCCCGTCGCTTCGATTTAAAGCCACAGTGTGATTTTAATTTACTGCGCATATTCAAGGAGAGTGGGGGGGGGTAGTCATTTTGGTCTTGAATTGAGTCGGTGGTCGCAATCTCCCCCTGCCGGAATTACCTTTCCCCTAGTTACTGTGTATTCTACTGACTTCATGCTTGAAGTATCCTTCTATAGATAAGGATGTTCTCCAAACGGTTCAAACAACCGTTAAATCGTCCCACTGTCCTTGAGAGTCTCTGAGACAATTAACTGCCAACCCAGAATGTGAGTGTCGGTTAATAGTGGTGCAAGCTGCAAATTTAACCTCTTAGTTATTTTAGTTCCTGGTAAATATACACTTTGTTCTACTACACAACAAGCTAAAACGAATCATTTTGAGTCCTGATTTTCGGCTTTTCACGGCATCAGTTACATATACTATAAAGTCATACATAGTCATAGGATTTCCGAGAATTCATCTACATAAACATGAGATTTCCTGGAACTCATTAACATATGCAAATATTGAATCTGCATGCATAGTTGTCCTCTTTGGTGGTCTTCGGGGGTCCTCTGGTGGTCTCCGATGGTCTTCCTCACCTGTCCGCTAGTTGAACTTTGGGCCTCCTTTGCCCATATATAGTTATTGAATTGGCTCATCAGTCCTTCGGCCTCGGACTGTTACAAGGTTGGTTTAAACTAGTTCCTCGAGTGCTTATCTCGGCACTGATGTCTTGAGTCTATGTTATCAGCGATTTACATAGGAAGCCTAACGAGCTTATTCAAAGTCTGTTTTAATCCTGTCAGGCAAGAAGTTGCCTGCCTTTGAGATATCTATCCTAGTTATCAACTCCGCTCAGCAAATACCTGAAGCTATCCTTGCAAGGGAAGAAAACACAAGAGAACAAGGATGCTTACAGTAAGGTCTGAGTCAGGGATTGTCGGGGGTTTAGCCCTTTCACTTGTGTTTTACAGTATCTGCAATTTACCAGTTCACAGACATATTAAGTAGTTGTTTAAAACTTGCCTCTTCAATAAGCCTGTCAAAGAAAATGCTTCAATCTCATATATGAGTATCTATATACTCATATAGTAGATCGATCTTTTTGCTGCACAGGTTTTCCCTTTTTATTAATATTTTTTCCTAACTATATTGTTTGTTCAGTTTTACAAGCTGAATTATGGTTCCTAACCGTTATTTGCAACCTTACTTCCCAGTTCCTGCTATCCCTCTTTACATATGCAGAGCAGTAGTAGATTTGTCAGGGTGAGTACCATATGTGGCAAAAGACTTACTAGTCAGTTCAGCACTGAACTATGTGGGATACTTAACAGGAACAAAGAAAAGCAAGGAGGCAGCAGATGGTACTGGAGAAGGGAAAAATGCTGAAGCACAAACAGTGTTGTAAGACTGTGTTGAAGGGGGAAGAAAGTAATATCATGATTGAAAAGGGAAAGAAATAACTAGGGAGTCCACAAGAAACCTGAGATAAGCAGAAAAAAAAAATAAGATAGGTGACTGGTTTTTATAAAAAGAGAAATTAATTTTCATCTTCCTAACCAGTCATTCACTGGTGTCTCCAGCAAATCTCCTGTGGAGGGTGTTAACCTCACATAGATAGCTTTATTTATCAATTATTATATGTTTTGCTTAGAATGTAAGTCAAATTATACAATTCATAAAACCTTAAACTCTGTAGTAATTGATGAGTCATTGACCATTCCCATGTCTTAACTTCACATTGTCCTCTACTTCTTTGATAATAAAAAAGGTGTAAAAGTTGCCCTAGTAAAAAATCTGGAGATTACCTTTTTATTGAGTGTTAGTATGGAACTTTGCGCTATCTTTTGAAGGATAAGCTTTTGTGCCCGCTATATCAGTGCAGCAAGACAGTATTATTTTATGTATATTATTGGTATTTGCAATTTATATACGTATTGCACTGAAAAATAAATTTGCACTTACTATAAATATGCATTTGCAAATCAAAAATCTATTTAATTTAATATTGGTTAATCGGCAAAATGCAAGAAAAACACGCAAGTGAAAATATAATTTAGAAATGAAACCGTATGAAATTCAGTGGAAGAAAACTTGGCATGTCTTGATCTCTCCAGTCCTCTGAGATAATTACTATAAACTTTGCTTATTAGAAATATTTATTCCTATTGCTACTATTTCTGCCTTGAGTCATCTCTTTATGTGTAAGATACTATCTGAATAAAGAAAATGGTGCAGAAATGCTCCTTTTCCTTCATTCACTTTTATTGCTTCGTCTTCAGTACAAGTTGAGACTGTCTCCAGATATCACTTTTTCCACTCCTGCAAGGTAATTTTGTAATGACATTGAAATGAAATAAAAGTGTCCTTTTCATTAACAATAGACTACATTTTCCAGACATCCAAATCATTCTTGTTTCTGCATCTCTCCTCTCTCCATGCAATGACAGCCACCTGTGATGAAGTAGATTGTGAAGAGGTTATGAATAGTTTCTTCCCACCAGAGAACAGCAATGGAGAAGAAAAATAGGGTCTGCTTAGATGCAGGGGTCTTATTATGTACTTATCTGAGATAAAGTCAGCATCTTAAACTGTTATGCACTCAACTATCACTTCTATTTTTACTTAAAGACAGCAATTTTAATAAGAAATTTATCGTACATATAACTTCCAAGATTTAAATAGGACATGTGATACCTGTGAATATAGAAATATCCTGTCACTTTAAACTGACTAGAGCTGTGGTGCAACTGATGTAACTAGATCCTTGTAGTTTTGTGAGAAGTTAGAAAGACTCCAAGATAAGAGACTCCTAAATAACCTTGCTTTGGACGGTTTGGCCCTGGGAGAGCAGATGCGCGGGACCATAAAGATAAGAGAATTGCAGGAAAAACACAAAACCAGAACAGACCATCCTTAAAAGACATAATATACTTGATCTCAGAACTGAG
>VYZW01024830.1:0-11688 GCA_013401315.1 Balaeniceps rex | reverse complement strand
CCTTGTGCAGCGAGGTGTGCTCCACCAGCTGGAAGGGTGCGGGGTCGATCTTGGCGCTGCTGAAGTCCACCAGCTGGTCCAGCTGCTGCTCCTCCCACTCCAGGATCTGGGGACAGACACGCCGTGGGGCAGGGCGAGGGGGCACAGCCCCCAGGGTGCCAGGGAAGGCCCACCCCCCCTCCCTGCACCCAGCACTGTGGGGCCATTGCCCTCCCCCATTGTTGGGATCCCCTGGGTCCCCGCGGGCAGGAGGGTCCTGCCTGCCCCTGCCCACCCCCTCACCTCCGCCGGGGTCATCTTGTCACCCAGGTCCATCTCCTCCTGCAAAAGAGGCGAGCGTGAGTGGCCTGGCAGGGCAAGCAGGCAGCATGCAGGCAGGGTGCAGGCAAGGCATGGGCAGGGCGTGAGCAGGGTACGGGCAGGGCGCAGTGAGGCTGCAGGCAGCATGGCATCAGCGATTGGATAGGGTGCAAGCAGCACATGCAGGCAGGGTGCAGGCAGCACATGGGCAGGTTGCGGGCAGGGTGCAGGCCAGGTAATTTGATTGGTTGAGAGGACATAGGTCACACCACTGTTGGCCAAGGTGGGACAAGCCAGGCTTGTGATTGGTGGAGAGAACACAGGCTGTGCCATGATTGGCTAAAATCCCGTGGCTGTGACTGGTTGAGAGGCTCCGGGTCACGCTACGATTCGCCAGGAAGGTTTGGGATTGGGAGGACGCACACTGTGATTGGCTGAGCAGAATCGAGGCAGTCTGAGATTGGCTGCACAGACACAGGCCAAATCTGATTGGCCAAGCAGAATCTTGCCAGGCTCCTGATCGGTTCAAAGAATCCATGCTGGGCTCCGATTGGCTGAGAGGAGCAGTGCCCAGCCTGCGATTGGCTGCAGCTTACCGTGATGGAAATGCGGACGTGTTTGGCCTTGCGATAGGCCGTGCCCTGGGCCTGGCACCACGCGGGGAGAGACGGAGGCGTTAGGGCATGGCGTGGTGGTGCCATGGGCAGGGATGGGCAGGGACAGGTGGGGGTGGGCAGGGACAGGCAGGGATGGGCAGGGACAGGCAGGGGTGGGTAGGGATGAGCAGGGATGGGCAGGGAAGGGAAGGGACAAGTAAGTATGGACAGGGAAGTGATGGGACAGGCAGGGATGGGCAGGTATGGGCAGGGAAGGGATGGGATAGGTAGGGATGGGCTGGGATGGGCAGAGAAGGGATGGGACAGGCAGGGATGGGCTGGGATGGGCAGGGAAGGGACAAGTAGGGATGAGCAGGGAAGGGAAGGGATGGGCAGGGATGAGCAGGGAAGGGATGGGACAGGCANACAGGCAGGGATGAGAAGGGATGGAAAGCGATGGGCAGGGATGGGCAGGAGTGGGAAGGGATGGAAAGGGACGGGAGTGATGGGAAAGGATGGCAGTGGGTAGAAAGGGCCAGGCAGGGATGGGCAGGGCCAGGCAGGGCCGGGTGCTCACCTCGGTGGGCTCTGCAGCAGTGTTGGCACAGAAGAGGTTCTTGAGGGCGATGCTGGTGTGGTCGGCGGTGCCGGCTGTGGGTCGGGAGGGGGTGTCAGCGGGGAAGTGCAGGCAGGGGCCGGGGGGGGCCAGGCGCAGACTCACCCGGGGGGATCTCGGCCAGGCTGCTGGGCACCCGCTTCAGCACCGGCTTCAGGGGCTTGCGGGGGGCACCGCGGGCGGGGTTACCCGAGGAGGTGTCTGTGCTGATCTGCGGGGGGACGGGACGGTGGGGTCATGGCAGTGGGGGGCACCCTGGCTGGGCATCCCCCAAGGTGGCCATCCCCCTTACCTGGAAGTGGATGCTGGCGTCGGAGAGCCGGTGCCCGTCCTCGGCCAGCGCCTTCTGCCGCAGGGCCTGGAGCCGGCGCTGGGGGCTGAGCTGGTGGCAGAGCAGGGCCCCCACCTGTGCCCGCTCGATGGAGCCCAGCAGGATCATGGACTCTGCCGGCAGCAGCAAGGGGCCGTGTTGACTCCCGATGCCCCCTTTGCCATCACCCCCCTGCCATCCCCGCAGCCGGGGTGGGTGCTGGCGCAGCCCCCTGCCCGTGTCTCACCGGCCGACTCCACCAGCGGCAGGCTCTTCATCTTGGTGTTGTGCAGGACGTGCTGCAGGTCCCGGTACTTGCAGTTGAGGGTGACGTAGCGGATGTCCCGCACCATGATGTCCTCCACCCGCACGTTGTATTTCCTGGCCGGGGTGGGTAACGGTGGCCTCAGGATGATGCCATCCCTCCCCTTGTGCCTGGTGAGGGGCTTGGGGACAGGGCAGGGGACACACACTCACTCGTGGTGGCCCCAGCCCAGCTCGGGGAGGTAGGGCAGCTTCTTGATGCGGATGATGCTGTCGTAGAGGGAGGGCTGGAGGCTCTGGGCCACGGCATTGGCCAGGATGACGGCGATCATGACGGGCAGGATGTGCGAGATTTGCCCCGTCAGCTCGAAGACGATGACGGCCGTGGACACCGTGTGGGTGACAGCGCCCGACAGCGCGGCCGCTCCTGCGCCCATCCCCGGGAGACACAGGGGCTGCTGTCAGGGGCTGCCTGCTGGGTGGGGTCCCCAGCCCAGGGCACCTGCCACACCCCAAGCCTTTGGGACATCCTGGGGACATCCCCGATGGTGGGATCACCCCCAGTCCCTGGGGACACCACCTCAGCCCTGAGGAACCCACTGGCTCCTTTGGAGCATCTCCAAGTGATGCCCGCCATGGTGTCCCCGTGCCGGCCCGGTGCTTACCCACCACGGCGTAGCCCCCCGGCACGATGCGGTAGGTGTTGCTGTTGGTGTGGATGCCGTCGGGGAACCAGGCTGCCATGCTCTCCCCCACCAGGCGCCCGAAGGCTGCCCCTGCCCGCAGAGAGGGGCTGGGAGCGGGCGCAGGGGCTCTCCCAGCACCCGACCCAGCCTCGCACCGTCTCCTCTGCCCCAGCACTGCCAGGGAAGGGGACACCTGGGGACACCCACGCGTGCCCCAGCGTGGGCTGGCAGGTGGCCCCCTCTCCCTGCTGTGCCCGCGCGGGGTACGGGCTCTCACCGATGACGAAGACGGGCATGAAGGCTCCGCAGGGCACTGGGATGGTGGTGGCCAGGGCAGACATCCAGAACTGCACAGGGGACACGGGCACCTGTTAGTTTCCCCCCCCCGGGCCAGCTCTGCCTCCTGCCCGTGCCGTGCCCCACAGCTGGCTGCCGTGGAGCAGCACGTGGGCACCGCGCTGTGCCAAGGGGCAGCCCCGCTCCTCCTGGGGGCACCCCCCAGCACCTCCCCGGTGGCACCCGGGGGCACCCCGCCAGGACCTCCCCGGTGGCACCCGGGGGCACCCCGCCAGCACCTCCTGCTGGTACCTTGGTGGCTCCCAGCCAAGATCTCTTTGGCGGCGGCACCCAGCCAACACCTTGGTGGCCTCTGGGAGCAGCCTCCCAGTGCCTCCCAGTGCCTCCCAGTGCCAACTTGCTGGCAACCACCTGGCACCTCCCTGGTGGTATCCAGGAGCCCCTCCTCAGAGCCTCCCGTTGGCACCCCAGGGCTGGCAGGGGCAGGAGGCACCCACCTTCATGAGGATGAAGACGATGAGGGTGACGAAGACGTTGGAGCGGGGGTGCCGCCAGGCCTCCAGGATGCCCAAGTACTCAAACTCATCGCTGAGCCCCTGCTTGGCCCACGTCTGGTTGTCGAACAGTGTCACCAAGGTGTCCTTCTGGGTGAGCTGGTGAGGGGTAGGGGTCAGCCGGGGCTGCTGGTAGCCCCGGGGTGGGGACCGGTGTGCCACCCCACGGCGGGTACCTGGCCAGCCATGAACTGTCCGAAGCCGGGCGGGAAGGTCAGCGTGGAGATGAGCAGCGTCACCAGGGCAGGGAAGAGCAGGCGCCTGGCAGGGTGGCACGGGCGGGGGGTGACGCCGGTGCAGCCCTGGCTCCACCACCCCGGTGCCAGGGACCACCAGGCACCTACTTCTTCATGAGGAAGCGGTTGATGGTCTTCTGCCGGCGCATGAACTGCACGATCTTGCGGTTGAGGTAGACGAAGAGCGCGCCCCCGAAGCCGCTGGCGATCCTGGGCAGAGGCGGGGGGTGAGCACCCGTGTGTCCTGCTGCCACCACCACCACCGCCGCCACCAGCACTGCCACCGCCACCACTGCCATTGCCACCCCGGGGCCATGGGATGGGCACCACGGTGGCCGCGCTCACCCGATGACGGCGAAGGCGGGCAGCTCCTGCAGGTCAAAGGGGAAGTCGAGGCGGAAGCGGGTCTTGAACAGCGCCGTGATGGTCTCTGGGGGGGTGGCAGGGGTCAGCGGAGCCGGGCGGGGGGAGCCCCGTGCCCCCCACCTCCCCGGAGGTACCTTCGTCCTTGTTCCAGACGGCGAGGACGCGGAAAATGAAGGCGCTGAAGGTGGCGGCGAAGAAGCCGCGCCAGTAGTTGCGGACGGCGAAGAAGGTGGAGGTGACCTCGATGCTGAAGAGGACACCTGGCACCGGGGGGAAGCGCACGAGGGAGGCGGCGAAACCCAGGCGGGCTCCCGGCGCCTGGCATGCTTCCTGCCCCGAGCCCACGCTCGTGCATGGCCCGCGGGGGGCCCGGCCGGCCCCACGGACATGCTATGGGGCGGTTCAAGGGCTTCCCTGGCTGGCGGCAGCGGGCAAGGCAGAGCAGGAGTCGGCGCGAGCAAGCGGGTAGCGCAGGGACGTGAGCAGAGACATGGCGGGTGGCGCTGGGGTGGGGGGGCGCACGCAGATGGACGGACAGACAGATGGGGCGGCGCAGCAGGCGGAGGGCAAGGAAAGAGTTAGACACATCACCAACCTACGGGCAGGGCTCAGCGGGGCCGGAGCGAGGAGCTCCCTGGAGCGCAGGGCGGCAGGGGAGAGGACGAGAGCAGATGTTACACCTCCGGGAGGATGGTGCCCGCTCCTCCCGTCTTCCTCCCCGCCGAGCGGCACTGCCGTCTCCCGTGCCAGCCATCCTGGGGGTCCTGCTTGCCTCGCTGGGCGGACCCTAGTGCCCGGGCAGAATGTGTGTGGGGGTTCAGGGGGCCGGGGTGACCCTACCTCCGATGGGGGCGGCGAAGCAGCAGCCGACACCGACGGCGCAGGCGGCCGCCAGCATTTCGATGTTCCTGGCCTCGTTCTGCGGGTGAGCCGGGGGTGAGTGGGCACTGTCCCCCTGGCTCTGGGCGCTGCCAACCCTGCTGGGGGGCACAGGCGGAGCCCCCCTGGGGCCAGCCCGCCCCGCTCACCTCGTAGATGCCCCCAAAGAGGGAGAGAAAGCGGCTGAGCAGGGCCGCGCACATGCTGGCGATGTGGACGAAGGGACCCTGCGGGGACAGCGGGGGGGGCTGAGGACGGTGCCCCCCCTGGCCCCCTGCCCGCTCTTCCCTGGGCACTGCCCTCACCTCCTTGCCCAGGGGCATGCCGCTGCCCAGGGCGCACGTCAGCCCGATCACCTTGGCCACGAAGGTCTTGAGGGTGAGGTACTCCTTCAGCACGACACCCCGCAGGATGGTCTTCATCTCAGGGATCCCCGAGCCTGGCACCGTGGGGATAGCCCTGACCCATGGCTGTGGGGGGGAGCCACTGGGGAGCCCCTGCCCCATAGTTCTGGGCAGGGATCCCTGACGCTCTGCCATCCCCTGCTGCCATAGGGAGACCTGAGACACCTCTCCCCACAGTACAGTCTGCAGGAACAGCCCCATGGCCATGTAGGGACACCCCAACCCATAGCCCTGTGGGGACCCCGGTGCCATAGCCCACAGGAGACCCTCTGAAGACCAGCCCATAGCCTTAGGAAGACCTCCAGGACCCTCAGCCCCATAGCGCAGGAGGACATCCACCCCAGAGCCTCAAGGAGACCCTCTGAAGACAATCCCATAGCTCTTGGAAGACCCTCAGGACAGCCAACCCCCAGGAGGACACCCATGCAGCTCCCAACCCACAGTCCCAGGGAAGGGACACCCCATTAGGGCACAGACAGCCCCCCCAGTGCCCTACCCACAGCCTGAGGGGCAAGGATCTGGGTGAAGCCGGCTGAGAAGGTGATGAGCACGGTGGGGTAGGTGACCCAGGCCAGGTACTGCAGCAGCACGTTGGTGTCCAGGCCCCCGTACATCCACTTCTGGGCTGCGGGCACAGTCAATGAGGCAGGTCATGGGTGGCAAGGGGCACGGCACAGCCCTGTGGCACGGCCCCCCCCGGGGAGCCCACTGCTCACCTTGGAGGCAGGTGGCGATGGCGAAGTCCATGGCCCAGCTGACCAGCGCCATGACCAGCCCCAGGAGGATGAGGAAGATCCAGTCCTCGCCCACCTTGGAGATGAGGAACCGCTGGCACTGCAAGGCGCAGACTGCGGGCACAAGGGCAGGCTCAGGGCCAGGCGCCCCGGCGATGGGCACACCGGGGCGGCAGGGCCAGGCTGGCAGGGACACAACCGCTCACAACGGGCGGCACCGACCCCGCACCATCCGGTGCAGGAGCACCACCGTGCCCAGCCATCACAGCCACGCCGCAACCACCGGCGGGCGGGAACGGTGGGCTCCAGCTGTGCACCGCCCCACATGGTGCTGCTGGGCATGCACCTCCCAACGGCACGGTCCCCCTGGCATGGCCCCAGGCAGAGGGGCTGGGGGCCCCCGGTGCCCGCGGCGTCCCCGGCTATTTTGGGCCATTGTGTCCCCGCTGCCCGGCAGGCAGGTGGCATTGTCCTCGGCGCCGGTGTCCCATGACAGCCGGAGAAACCCTACCCGCTGCCGCCGTGGCGGGGTGGGCGGCTGTGCCCAGACCACGCGCTGCCGTGGGGCTGTGCCCACTGGTGTCCCCCCTGTGTCCCCATCCCTGGTGGCCCTTACCGCGGCAGGGGGCACAGCGGCCCTGGGTGTACTCCAGCAGCTCAGAGGGGCGGCGTGGCCGGGGGGTGCCCCCCTTGCCGTGGCCCTGCTGCAGCCGCAGCCGGGCCGCCTCGTCCTTGGCGAAGGTGCCCAGGTCCTGCGTGTAGCGCCCGTACATCTGGGGGAGAAGGAGCGGGCGAGGGCATCAGGGGGGGCTGGCACCCCGGTTCCCATGCCCAAGTAGGGAAACTGAGGCAGGGGCGCAGCATGCATGCTGGCATGACCTCCCAGCACTGGCGGGTGCCAGGCAAGGGGGCAGGCGGCCGTGGCACCCCCAGGGGAAGGGGCAGCGGTGCTTCTGGGGGTCCCCGGCCGCCCACCAGCATGTGGGAAGGGGCCGTGGTGCTTCTGGGGGTCCCCGGCCGCCCACCAGCGTGTGGGAAGGGGCCAGGCAGATAAGGCACGTGGGGATCGATGGCGATTGTTTCACCCACGCACCCAGCGCTGGCAGCTGGCACCGCTGGTACCAGTCCCCGGCCCTGCCCAGGTGCCCTGGGTGGAGGGTGGGAAATGGCCTCTGGCAATGGGAGCCTGGCTGGAGACTCTCCGAGGGCTGGTATTGGGGTTGTGCTGGTGCTCTGCGAGCGCCTCCCCTTGGCATCACTAAAAGCAGGGCTGGGTTCCCCCGGGAGGCAGGCTCGGCAGGTCACACGTGACACGAGCTGGCTGGTCTCAGCCGGCTGCAGGAAGGCAGGATGGCAGTGGGGGCACAGGGCATAACCCCAGTCCCAGGGGAGAGGGGGGCACAGGGCGGTCCCTGGGCCGTGAGGAACGGATTTGGGGAGCAAGGGGGTGCAAGGGACTCTGTGCCCACGTTGGGGGGGCACCCCCTCCTCGGGTACCTTTTGCCTGGCCATGGCACGTGGCCTGGCCCTGGTGGGGGAGTGGCCCTGGCAGTGCCCCCCATGCCAGCCAGGAGCTCTTTGTGCCCGTCCTCCCTGCCGAGCCGGGGGCATTTGTCCTGTGCTGGCGGGCACTGCCAAGGACTCGGTTGCTTGGTTTCCGCCTCGCTCCCCCTGGCATGACCTGAATGCCAAGCGCCAGAGGCTGGCCCGGCACAAAGCGAGGCTTCAGGGCCGCGGGGGCCCCTGCCAGGCTCCCACGTCGGGGTGACGTGAGCCCCATGCCGATGGTGCGCCCACCCGCCGTGCCGTGCCGGTGCAGCGCGTGGCCGCCCAGCCGGGGCGCAGCCACCCTCCTCCCTGGCACGGCCCGTGCCAGCGCCTGGCGGAGGGGCAACGCCACGGGTGGGCACCGCGCTTGGCACGTGGGCAGCCCAGCCCCGGCTGCCGGCAGCGGTGCCTGCCCCGGACGCCTGGGTCCCGTTCACACCCCCCTGGCCTGCTGGCACATGCCAGCTCCCCGTGGGGATGGTGTGAAGGTGCATTTCTCACGGGGCATTGCTCCTGCCCAGGTCTCTTTGGCAGGGAGCAGAAAGCAGCCAGAGTGGCGCCGGGTGGATTCTCTGCTGTCTAATACCCAGGTTGTGCTCGGCAGCGGGAGGGAGGGTGGGGAGGCAGGCATGGAGAGGGGGGTATATTCATTTCCATTGCTGACCCCCTCCTGGCACAGATTTGCCCCCAAACGCCTGCTCAGCACAGGCTCAGCGGCTCCTTGCCCTATGGAAATGTGCCAGGGGGAAGGCATGAGCCGGGCGGAGGTGCCGGCACGGCCACTTCAGGGGCTGGATTCAGCATCGGCTGCCAGAGGAGGACCCCAGCCCCGCACGGGGCCGGCGTTCAAAGGCTCCTTCGGGCGAAGCTTGTTTCCTCTGGAAGATGAAACGGGCCGGCACCCCGAGGAGTGCTGTCCCCCTGCCAAGCACCCGCCTCCTCCGGCCCCGCTGCTGCCCCACGGCCAGCCCCGGGACCGGGGCACCCTCAAGCTGAGTGCCCCCCAAATCGGCTCCATGCCCACCTCCTGGGGCCGTGCCAGAGGCTGGCACACTGTCGCCCAGGTATTGGGGCACCTGGAGAGATGCCCAGTCCCAGGGGGTCCAGCTTGGTGGGGGGGTGGATTTTGCTCCCCCTCTGCCCCCTGTTTGCGCCCACCCCCCATTGCAACAACAGGGATGAAAGCGACGGGGCCGTGCCACCCCACTGCCCCCTGCCACCCCACTGCCCCATGCCACAGTCCTGCAGGCAGGGCATGGGACCCCGAGGGTGCCCCGTGCCGGGCAGCCCCAGCTGTGGTGCCCGCAGCCCTGGCATGGCCGCAGGGCTGTGGTGAAGGCCAGTGGTGGGCTCTCTCCTTCCTCCTCCTCCTCCTCCTCCTCCCGCTCGGGTTATTTTTCCACAAAGGCCTTTTGAAACACAAACAGCCCCGGGACTCCGGCCTCCGCCGCGAAGCAGCTGAACAATCACAGTGCCGGGCGGGCAGGGAGCGGGCACGGGGGGGGCCTGGCGGGGGGCACCCGGGGACACGGGCGCGGGCCAAGGCCACTACGCTGGTCCCAGGCTCCTGCGCTGTGGGCACCGGCCGTGCCGCAGCCCCCCAGGCCGTGCCAGCCCACGGTGCCCCCTGCGCCCAGACGATGCTGCGCCGGGGCAGTTGCTGGCATCTGGCACTGCCATGTCCCCGTGCCACCCTGTCCCATAGCACCGAGCTTGCCTGGCAGTGGTGCCCACCTCCGCACGGCCGATGCCAGCCAACCTTCCCCCCAAAACCGTGATCCTGGGGGGGATATTTAAAGGTGGGGGGAAGGGGGTCCCCCGGGCTGCAGTGGGCAGGCAGAGGCCGTGGGGTGTGTGTCACGCTGCCCGTCTTAGCTGCGCTCTAATCGCCCTGAGCGGCTCCGCAGTGAACAAGGGCAGTTTGTCGAGCTTAATCCCCTCCCCGGGGGCCCTTTGCTCCCCGCCACAGCAGACCAGCATGTGGGGGGCACTGGGGCTGGCACGCACCCCGGCACCCTTGGCATGGCCAGGAGTTCTCACAGGCACCCGGTGCCCAGCAGGGGGTCCCCAGGGAGGGACGCCGTGGCCTGGGGAGACCTTTAGGGCTGGGACTGCTCCAGCCCCCGGTGGCACCATGGCCATGGCACCCCAGGGCTGGTGAAATCTGTGGGGGGTAAGGACGTGGGGTGGGGATGGGGCTCTTTGGGCACAGCTGGGCACAGCCCGGCTGTGATGCCCCAGCTGTGGGCACGGGCAGCAAGAGCTGTCCCCAGGGCTGTCCCCAGGGATGTCCCCAGGGCAGTCCGGCTCGGACCAGCCCATGCCAGGCTCCGGCTGGATCCTGACCCTCCTGCCAGGTGCGGGCAGTAGCTGGTGGTGGCTCAGATGCACTGGGGAGGGCTGGGCACCCCTCCTGCCTGGCATGTACCCAGGCGGCTCCTGAAAGCCAGGCGTAAGGCTGTGGGACAGGAGCCCACACCTAGCCTCACGCGTGAGCCCCAGGCGGTTTCACGAGCCTCACCACAGCCCAGAGGCCATGGGGATGGGCGTCCTGGGGTGCCCAGGACACGGGTGCTACCCCACCCGGAGGAAAGGAGGGCAAAGTCTGCCGGTGCTGTGCAAGGCTGCCCCGATGCCGGCCCAGCGTACCTCTCCCCTCCCGTGCTGCCCGCAGGCTCCTCTGCCCCGCAGTGCCCGGCTGGTCTGGCCTCTCTGCCCACCCACCGGGGACACAGTCCGGTGCTGGGGGGAGGCGGGGAGAGGCACCCCCACGGCTCACATCGGATGGTGCCGCACATCCCTGCTCCCATGGCCGGCCGGCGCATCGCAGCCACCTGACAGTAACGGGGAAGGGATGGCTTGGGGTGGGCACTGAGCGGGACCCCCAGACAAGAGCTTTGGGTGCTGGGAAAGACAACGCAGAGGGTGCCCAGCACAGCAGTGCCCTGACACTGCACCGTGCCCACGTGCCAGGTGGGCAACCAGCCCTGCTTGCAGCTGCCGGCTGAGGCTCTCGGCAAACTCGGGCAGCTGTGGGCAGTGGCTGCAGTGACTCAGCCCCCTCTTCCCTGCCCACCTCCCCAGCCCTGCCTGTCTGAATGCCTTTGCCAGGGCAAAGTACCCATTCGCTGAGCCACCCCGGGCACCATCCCAAGCAGAGGCCAGGGAGAAGCACCTTTGCCCAGGATGTCCAAGGGCCGTAGGCAGTGAAGGGGCTGTGGGCACGGCGGGGAGGGAGGACACCCCTGGGACAGCCAGGCACCCGGGTGCCAGCACGGAGGCCTTGGAGGGGAAGGAGTCGTAAAGACGGTGCTAAGGTTGCAGGCAGGGGAGATACGCTATCTTGGGGGCAGAGGGCTGGGGACACGCAGTGCAGGGGGTGAAGGGTGCCCGGGCGGTGCCTCTGGGAGCCCCCACAGGGTGTGCATCACCCCCACAAGGGATGAGGGGTTTTGGGGGGAGGTGTGAGGTGTGTGCAAAAGTCCTGCCCTGGGGGTGGGGGCTCAGTTGGGCTCCTCCACCGCCAGGGGGCTGCGGGGTGGCACCCCTGCCCCGGTGCCCTGCCCAGCCACAGCCTGGAGACGGCCCCCCAAACCGGGCACCGCGGAGCTCATCGGCACTGCCACCCTGAACGGGGCAGCACCCCCAAACCGCCCATCTACCCCAGGCGTGCCGCCGCGCCCCGTGCACCCCCGGTGCCCCCCAGTGCCCCCTGTACCACCGGTGCCCGGTGCCGGCCGCACTCACCAGGGTCTGCTCATACTGCAGCGCCCGCTGCGCCTCGCTTTCGGAGGCCATGGTGCCGCCGCTCCTGGCCGTGCCGGTGCCGGTGCCGGTGCCCGCGGCGGCTCCTCCCGGGCCGTGCGGGGCGGGCCCGGGGCACTGCCCGGGGGAGGGA
>VYZW01024829.1:2362-19588 GCA_013401315.1 Balaeniceps rex | reverse complement strand
GGACAGGGATGGGGATGAGCATGGGGAAGAGGAAGGGATGGGGATGGGGATGTGGACAGGGATGGGGATGAGGAAGGGATGGGGACAAGGACAGGGATGGGGACAGAGACCATGATGGGGCCAGGGCCAGGGCCGGAGGTCACCCAGCGTACGCTGTGCCCGCAGGTATTTCGTGTGGCGCTTCCTGGTGCTCTCATCCTCCCTGGAGCTCTGCCGGGAGCCGTACCACTGGCCCCTGCCCATCTACCTGCTGCTCGTCTGCCTCTGCCCCTTCGCCTCCAGCTGCGCCCACACCTTCAGCTCCATGTTGGCGCGCGCCCGCCACGTCTGCTACTTCTGCGACTACGGAGCCCTCAGCCTCTACAGCCCGGGTGAGCCACTGCTGCCGGCGTGGGGACAGGGACGCGGGCAGGGACGCGGAGCCGCCGGCCCCACGGTGCTGGGTTTCCCTCGCAGGCTGCGCGTTTGCCTACGGTGCCTACGCGATGGCAGAGCACTGGGTCAGCGGCGTTTGGCACCGTTGCTTTGTCCCCGCGGCTGCTTTTAACTCCTTCGTCTGCACCGGCCTCTCCTGCTACTCCCGGTATGGTCTGAGGAAAAGCGCCGGAGGGAAACCGGGGCGGGAGGTTTCCTCCTTCTCAGCTTTGGGGTCCTGCAGAGCGTTTCTGGGGGGGTCCCCGGCTCAGGCCCAAAGCCGAGGTGATTGCAGGGTCCTCGCCGTGGGGGCTGACGGGGGGGTCCGTGCCCCGGGCCTTGTTCTTCCCCCTTCACAGCTTCCCCGAGCTGGAGCGTCCCCGGCTGAGCAAGGTGCTGCGGACGGCGGCGTTCGTGTACCCCTTCCTCTACGACAACATCCCGCTCTTCTGCCGGGTGAGTCGGGGTCTCCTGGGGCAGGTGCCACCACCATGGGGGTCCCAGGGTGCTTCCAGGGGTGGTGGTGCCCCCCGCCATCGCTCACCCACCTCCCCACAGCTCCTCTTCTGCTTCTGGAGCAACCGCGCCTGGGACGAGGCGGTGGCCGGGTACTGCTACCACCTCCTCTTCGCGCTGCTCCCCGGCTTCCTCTTCGCATCCCACCTGCCTGAGCGCCTGGCGCCCGGCCGCTTCGACGACGTCGGTGAGCAGCAGCTCCCAGTGCCTCCCAGTGCAACCCCTTGCAGCAGGAGCTGGGCTGGGAGGCCCAGCCCCCCGGGGGGTGACATGGTGTCACCCCGGGCAGGACACGGCCACCAGCTCTTCCACATCTGCGCCTGGGTCCTGCTGTTGGGTGTCTTGGGGTGTCGTAAGACGACGCGTGCCCCTCCAACCCCTGCCCTGCTCTTTTGCAGAGAGCCAAGCTGCCCCCCGCCCCGTGCCTCAGTTTCCCCACCTTGTACCTACGGCTAACCGTACTCGCCCCCGCAGGGAGGGCACCGTAGTGCACTTACGCTGCACCTAACCCGCAGTGCAGCCCTGCATGGAGGCACCCAGCCTCAGCCCCAGGCCCTGGGACCCCCCCAAATCCACGGGCCACCGCCCTGGGCCCTTTCCCAGCAGGTTCAGCACCGTAACCCTGAGGACCCCTGTGTGTGCGTGGCCGGGATTGTCACAGCCCAGCAGGGCTGAGCTGCAGCACTGGTGGCCCTGCTGTGATGTGCACAGCTCCAACGTGGGGTGCGTGGCCCCGCTGCAGCGTGCGTGGCCCCGCTGCAGCGTACATGGCCCCCCTGCAGCATGCATGGCCCCCCTGCAGCGTGCATGGCCCCCCTGCAGCGTACATGGCCCCTCTGCCGTGTACATGGCCCCCCTGCAGTGTGCATGGCCCCCCTGCAGCATGCATGGCCCCCCTGCAGTGTACATGGCCCCTCTGCCGTGTACATGGCCCCCCTGCAGTGTGCGTGGCCCCCCTGCAGCATGCATGGCCCCCCTGCCGTGTACATGGCCCCCCTGCAATGTGCATGGTCCTGCTGCAGTGTACACGGCCCCGCTGCAGCATGCATGGCCCCTCTGCAGCATGTCCATCACCCAGTGACAGGCGCTGGGTGCCTGGGAGCAGCCGAGGGCTGCGGGGAGCGGGGCTGGAGGCAGAGCTGAGGGGTTGGGGTGGAGGTGAGGGTGCAGAGGGCTGGCAAAGGCCGCGCTTGGTGGGAGCAGGGGCAGCGCCGGCACGGAGTCGGCCCCAGCGCCCTGGCTGAGCCAGGCAGCGTGGGCCGGGGGGGTCCTGTGCCGTGGGGCCTCGGGAGTGGTGGCCGGGGCCATACGGGAGATGAATTTGGGGCCGGGGCGACATCTCGCCCCCCGCAGCAACGTTGCAGGTGGTTCAGAGGGGACAGGAGAGACAGAGCCCGGCCGCCCCCAGCGCAGGGTGCGTCTGTGTGGGTGCTGGGCGTGCAGGCAGGGCTGGGCTGCCACAGCTGCGGCCAGGCAGGGCACCGGGCGTGGGGCTGGGGGCCCAATCCCCCCCCAAACCCCGGCCTTAACGAAACGGGGTTTGCTAAGGCAAGGCTGCCGCTGGGAAGGGCTCTGGGGCACCCGGAGCAGCCCCGCTGCCCGCTAATTAACCCCCCGCTTGGGCCAAGCAGCTTTAATTTAATTAAACTGGAATAACGAACGGTGCAAGCGCTGGGCTCGTCATTGCCGGGGACAGGGAGCGGACGGTGATGGACACCGCTCCGCCCTGGAGCCTTTGGGTGCTGGGAGAGGGAGGAAGAGGCCGGGGGTCCTCAGCCTCGCGGGGGTGACGTAGGGTACAGCCGCAGGGTACAGCCGCAGGGTACAGCCACTGCGGCCTCACACCCGTCCCACGCCCTTGACTGAAGAAGGAGCTGACTCCACCGTTTGTGCATTTATTTCTTTCCACGCTTAACGGCAAGGGGTGCAAAAGGCGAGGTGCTCGGGGGAGGTCGGTGCTCGGAGCTCAGAGCCGGCACCTGCAGGGCCGCGGCGCGGCTGGAGGCCGGCGGGGGTTAGACGGGGCCGTAGAAGCGCCGGTACGCCTCTTGGAAACCGATGTGGTCGGCCAGCTCGTCGCAGTTGGGGTTGAACTCGCACACCTCCCGCCTGGCCTCCAGCGGGTCCCGCACGGCACCGTAGATGCTGCTGGGGACAGATAAGGGATGCAGGAGGGGCCCCGGTCCCGTGGGGGCTGGAGGGTGCTGGGGAAGGGCCCCCCACCCCCCGAAAATAGGATTTAATTGTACGTGCTGGGTGGGGGACACGTGCCCGGCTCGGTGTCACCTGGGGGGACACGGTCCCCGGCCCAAGGGGGTCAAGCGCTACCTGTCATAGATGTAATTCCTCTTGTGTCTCCGCACCACCTCGGCGCTGGCGCGTTTGGAGACGAAGGCTGCGGGGACATAGCAGGGGGTCAGGGAGAGCTGGGGCCCCCCCGTCCCTGTCCCCGTCCCCGGGGCGGCGGGGCCGAATCCGGCCGCAGACACTCACCTTCGGAGCTGGGCGAGTCATCCGCGCTGATGGAGCGGTCGGCAGCTGGCGGGGACGGTGCGGAGCGGTCGGTGGGCTCGGGAGGAGCCCGTGCGGGCTGTGCCCTCACCCCGCTCCTCCTTTTGGGGGTCTTATCCCACCCCTGCCTGCTCTGACTCCTCACCCAGACCCCCCCAACCTGGCAAAGGGAGCCCTGATCCCTGTTCCCCTGCTCCAGCCTGGCACCCTCCACCCCAAGGCTCGGCAAATCTCTCTCCAAACCCCTTTGCTCCCTCCAGAGCCCCTCCTGGGGCACCGTCCCCCCGCAGCCGCTGTCCCCCTCGCCCCCCTGGACACCCCGTACCTCTGCGGCAGAGGCCGAGGGTGAGGAGGGCCAGGAGGGTCAGCAGGACGAGGGGCTTCATGGTGCCTCTCTGCGCGCGGGCGCTGTGCTGGGTGCAGCCCCCGGTCCCCCGAGCGGCTTTATAGGGTGCTGCGACCGCCATCAAGGAGGGGCCCCGTGGCCCTGCCAGGGCTATTTCCAGCGCATCCGCCGGGGCCGGGAGCCGCCAGCACAGGCAGCAATTGTGGTTTGGGGTGAACTCGGTTCCCCCGTGACTGCCCAGAGCCCACAGGGAGGGAAACGCAGCCCCAGGCCAGTGGAGATCTGCCGGGGGGCCCAGCCCTGCCAGCCTGGCAGCACCCAGGCCCCCACCAGCCCCTCGCTGGGACGGGATGCGGGGCACTGGTGGGACTCCCCACCAGTCTGTGGGGTCTGTCCCAGTTCCCAGTGCCGGATCCCAGCAGGGTTGCCGACACCCTAGGAGAGTTTCCTGCCAAAACCCGCGGGGTTTTCCTCTCTGCACAGGGCCAACGGGGACTCGTTGGCCAATTTGTGCCTCGAGGACCAGCGCGTGCTCCTTCCACGGCACCGCCATCGCAGCCCCTTGCCGGGGCTGACTGCCACGACCCAGGAGGAGAGGGCGAGCAGGTCCCTCGCCCTCGGGTCTCCCGGCAGCTCTCCCATGCCCCATTCCCTGGGGCAGATGCTGCGTGCCAGGGCTGGGGCCCTCGGCAGCGCCTGTTCCCAGAAACAGGACCTCAGAAAGAGGTCCCGCACCTCTTAAAACCCCAAACCGGCACTTTGCAAGAACAAGAAGCGCTGCTGGTGCGGTTCAGGCACCGAGCAGAGGTGGAGCGGGGCTGCCGCAGAAGCAGAATCTCTTGTTCACCCATCCTTTTACCTCCTGCTCTCCACAAGACCCCAGCAGTGCTCAGGGTGCTCACCCACCTCCAGAGTTTGCTCCCATTTAAGTCCGGGAGGGCTCCGAGCAGTGGGAGCTCCCAGGGCCGCCTAGGGTGACATTCCTCTTTGGGCTCCTGACCACTTTTCCAGACTTTCAGATCCTATAAATCCCAGCCCTGTCTTGAAAAGCGGAACCAGAGGCTTTGGGGCGGAGGAGGAGAGAAACGCTGAAGCCAGAGCCTTTGTCAAACAAACCCATAAACTACAGAGTACGCGGGCCAAGCGCGCACAGCGGGAGCCAAGAGCGGGGGAACAACAGCTCCAATTTATTTAGATTATAATGCAGCGAGGGAAGGCTTGTTTACGACAGAAGGAAAATATGCCTCAGTCAGTCAATCGCAGGCTCTGGCTGCCTCTAATTGAAAACAGAGGCTTGTGCTCGGTGGAAATCGCCACCGTTGGTCTCAGAATTTGGATTTCCCCACCGCACGGGGCACAGCCTCTCCTTGGGACGGCGTGTGCTAACAGCCAGAAGCACAACGGGGCGGCAGGTGACCGGAGAACCTGCTGCCCTCGGCAGATCCGGTGTCTGTTGGGAATAAGACTCACCATCGGCCCTTGTCAGGCTCAGTAAGCCTCTCCTCATTATCCGCCCAGCCCAGATGAAGGATCTTTCCTTCGTTTTCTCACTTGCAGGGCTTCACTAACGCCCCGGCAGGCAAACTCCAGCGAGTCCCCGCTTCCCTGGCTGGCAAACTTCCGACGGGACGGTAAAGAACGACTCCAGATGGGTAAAAACCAAACCCAGTTTGGTTCCAGGAGTCAACACACGGAGGTTTCACAAGAAAAAATTAAATCCCTTTGCCACGAGCCCACAAAGTTGAGGCAGGACCATTCTAACCTCTGCTCGTCTCTGCACACATCCCCGGATCCTTCACACCGCGGTCCTCGGAGAAGCGCCCTCAGTGCTGGGAGGGGTGGAAAATAACTGCAAAATAAAAAGAATAAATGGCAAGGAGGAACTTGATGCGATAAAGGAGCTGCCGGCATGTCTGTTCTGACGGGTCAATTGTTTAAAGACGTGGATACTGAAAACGAACGCTACAAAAATGCAGCAAAAGAGTCCGATGTGGCTATTTACGCTCGCGCTGTACAAAACGCACGTTCACCGACTGCGGGCTTCGTGTGCTACAGCTCCCTGGCTCCTTGTTCCCGTGCGCAGCGCAGCCTCTGCGCGTAAGGCACCGATTTTTCTCTAATGCGCATGTGAAATACCTTCAAGGCCACAAATTGGGCTTTAGAAAGCTAGAATCGCGCCCGTCACGGCGCTAAAGAAGCGTGTGAGTGTTCAGATCTCTTGGATCTGTAGGATTCTCCTCCCTCTGGAGCTGAGCAGGGAATAGGAAATTGTCATCTATTTCCAAAGATCCCAACGTGTTCTTTTTGTTGTTTTTTTATTTCTTCACAAACTTTGATCAAATTGTGCAAGTCCGGCAGCTTTTCAGTCCCACTTGCAAGTTTCTTCTGGCCTGAGTTCGCGTGGTTTGGTTACGCCACGCACAGAGTCCCACTTCCCAACGTGTCGTCAGCGCTTCCGAGATGAGGATGAACTCCCCCTGCGAAACACGCAGAACCTCCCCGCGTCCTCACTGGGGCTCCTTGAACGTCCTGATGAGTTCTCGTTGCTCTTTACTAATTGCCTGGAAGGAAAACGACCACCACTGAACTCAGCGAAGTGCTTTTCTCCAGACGCCGGCGTTCAGGAGGCAAAACAGGCCGACATAAAACAGAGCGTCATATACCCTGCCGTCCCCAGCGTGGACGGGATACAACCCGCTAATCTCACACGCTCACCCACAGAAACGTCCCACCCAGTGCACGGGGAAAAACAGCCAAGACCTCCAGTGAAAACGCCCAGGCCTCCCAATTTCAGCCGTACTTGGCTCCCGGTGAGGCCTTGGATAAGCGGAGGGCTTAAATATCGTGCGGCCACTTGCTAGTTGCGCCACAGAACAGCGTTTCGTTCCGGCTGATGCTGCAAAGAGAAAGGTTTTTTATTTGTTTATCTTTTATTTTTACCTGCCAGGCATGTTTGCGAGCTTGTATCAGCCGCTGCAGCTCTGCAATCCTGTCCCTCCCCGCAAGCACAGACTCCGCTACCTTCTTGTTCTCTTCCTCCTTCTCCTTTAGGACTTTCCGTAAGTACGACCTGTGCTTAAGGAGGTACGGCACCATCGCGCTGCGAACGTCCTCTTCCGGGATCCCGCTGGGACGCCTGGGAACAACGGGGGATGTGAAGCAACCCGAGAGCAACAATCTTGCACAGCGATTAGTCTCAGGCACCTCAGTTGGAAGCTGAGCTGCTGCCATAACGTTATCAGCTCAGCAATTCACCTCCGGCGCCGGATGCTTGAGGGCAGCTAGAACACGCGCGTACAACGGGCACCTAACGCCACGCGTGAAGGAACGGGAGGAATCCTTCCCAAAACTCCACCGTTAGTTGAGGCCTGGAGGCGGGCAGGATGGAATTAACTTCCCCAAACACAGAAACAAGAAATCGTGAGGATGTTTTTGTTTAAAAGACCCAGCCTGCCTTTCGGGCGAACAAAAAGCAGCGCGTACGACTTCCAGCGCCTGCCGAGTCCCCGAGCGAGGCATCCCAACAAGAAGCGTTGATGTGAGCTCTGCTATTAGAACAGGAGCTGTGGCTAAAACACGCCATCGTGAATTATTCAGAACTAAGTTTACCTCCCCTCTGATCTCAGCGGCACTAACCTCCTCCTTGCACTGAGGAAGCACAGATACGTGGCCTAGAGAAGCACAGATAAAACTTATTTTTGGATGTTTTAGACGCCAACGACGTCGCTGTTAAGCTACGTGAGGTTTAAAAAAAAATTCCCTCGCAGCACAAGGCCTACAGGACACATCAACACGACCAAAACATCACACGGGAACTGATTTTCGCCCCTGAAGGAACACGCCTCGGCACACGCACGCTCCCCAGACCCTTCCACAAGACCATCCATACCACGCAGGCTCTTCCTGGTTCTTTGCCTCCTCCACAATCTTATCCAGTGAATTAAAGAGCAATTCCAGATTCCCTTCATCCTTCACCTCCTGGATCTCCTCCTGCGAAGGAAGGACACCACAGGGATTCAGCAGGACCCACACTGAACTGACACGGGCACCACTCTGCTTGTGAGCCCTCGCTTTTCCCTGGGTGGAGGCTACACCCTGGGAATCACCAGGTACTGAGTCCCCACCCCTGGAGGCATTTAAAAGGTGTGTAGACGTGGTGCTTAGGGACGTGGTTTAGTGGGGGGCTTGGTTAACGGTTGGCCTCGATGAGCTTAAGGGTCTTTTCCAAGCGAAATGATTCTACAATTCTGCAGCTCTTTCTGGGGAAAGACAAAAGAGATCTGGAAGAATCTCTGGGGAGCAGTCTTAACTGTCTGGTTTTGCCATTTAAGAAACGTACTCGCTGCCCTCGATACCAACGTGTTCAGCGCTTTCACACCAAGGGCCTGAGCTGCTCTGAAGGATCTGGAGCACAGGTCTTGTGAGGAGCGGCTGAGGGAGCTGGGGTTGTTCAGCCTGGAGAAGAGGAGGCTGAGGGGAGCCCTCATCGCCCTCTACAACTGCCTGAGAGGAGGGTGCAGCGAGGTGGGGGTCGGTCTCTTCTCCCAATAACAAGCGATGGGACGAGAGGCAATGGCCTCAGGTTGTGCCAGGGGAGGTTTAGATTGGATATTGGGAAAAACTTCTTCACGGAGAGGGTTGTCAAGCACTGGACCAGGCTGCCCAGGGCAGTGGTGGAGTCCCCATCCCTGGAGGGATTTAAAAGCCGGGCAGACGAGGCGCTGAGGGCCATGGTTTAGTGGTGGGCAGGGACGGTTGGACTCGATGATCTTAAAGGGCTTTTCCAACCAAATGATTCTGTGATTCTATGAAGGCACCCGCAGCCCCGAGCCCCGGCCCCTTTCACCTTGATGGAGGTCTGCAGCTGCGATATAAACTGATCGTAAATGCTCCTGGTCATCTCGGGCTGGAGTTTGTAGAAGCAGCGGTAGCAGTTTGCAAACCTCTGGTAACTGCAAAAGCGGAGGGGCCGGGAGGGCGTCACCGCCCGGGGCCGGGGCCTGGGCCGGGGCCTCCCCGCGGCGGGGCTCGGCCAGGCCCCGGCTCCCACAGAGCGGCCCGCCCCGGCGAGACCCCGCTCCCGCCTCACCTCCCGGCTTCCACCAGCTTCTCCAGGAAGGTGTCCACCACGGTGGCGAAGATCTGGGCGCGGCCCGGCGCCGCCGGTACGGGTGGGCCGCCATCGCCGCCCGCTGCCGCCGCCGCCGCCATGTCCAACCGCCCAACGGCCCCGCCGCCGCCGCCCATTGGTTGGCGCCACGGCGCTGCGCCGCTACCATTGGTGGTTGCGCAGGGCCCGCCCACACTGACTGCGCATGCGGGGAAGGGCGCGCCTTTAGGGAGGCCGCCGCCGGGGCGTGGCTTCTAAGGGGGCGCGGCCTCCGAGGGGGCGTGATCTCCGAGGGGGGCGTGGCCGCACACAGCTCAGCCCCGGGACAGGGCAGAACGGCTTAGGCATTAAAAAAAAACCCCAAAAAACCCCAAACCAAGCCAATAATAAAAATCACAGGGGGCTGAAATGCTTCATCTGCCGCGTCACGGCAGGAAGGAGCGAGCTGGCCCCTGTAGCAGTGCGATGAATATAATAAAGCGTCCCTCTCTCCCGATCCCCGTGGAAACCCCAACCCGACTCCGCTCACGGACTAACACTCTTGATCATTGAATAAAATAAAACGATTAAGCCTGAAGAACTCAAAGGAGGGAGAATAATCCCAAGTTCAGCACAGAAAGAGAGGGAAAAGCAATTTTCCCCCTTGTCACGACACTCGGTGTACGAGCCAACCAGAACTAACCGCGGTTTGTAAAGGAGGATCTGGGCTTGCAACTAATCCCCGGGTTCGGGTTCAACACCTGCTTTAGCCTGTTTTTTCCTGGCTTGTTCAGCTTTGTGCGCAGCCACTGTCGTTTTTTCAGGCAGTCTCCGCTGGTCAGGTCTCTCCTGAGTCAGTGCTACTCAGAAGGCAAAGCATTAAACCCAAGAAAGCATTGCCGTGAAACGACAGAAACCGGCAAACTCCCTCACCCAGACTAACGCGTTTTTAAACTCAGGTGTCAAACTGAAGGTCTCTGAAGTTTATTAGTTGTCAAGAGCTTCGCTGGTTAAGAGAGGAATATTAAGCTTGAGAGTGTCTCCCTACATTTGTGCCGTCTGCCTCTTCCGTGACACACCCCGAGAACCACCCTGCTGGTAATCAGCACAGGCTCGTTATTGTTGTTTCTTTTTAATATTGGTATTACTACCACCTTTGTGTGAGAACAGGGCTGCTGTATGCTCGGGCTGCTTCCTTGCAGCCTTGTGATGCTGCCGTTCCACTTTTTAGAGCGGAACCCGCTATTACAGAAAGAGCCGGTTGGCGTCGTCTTTTAAACAACAAAACCGCGACGGACGAGCAGCTCGCGGCACGCACTGCTTGGACAGCTCTGTCAGCGGCTCAGGCATTCATCACCTTATTAAATGCTACAGAAAGCAAAGGTGGGATTAAAAGGCCTTTGATGACGCGTCTGCAACCCCATTAAAGAGTCCTGTATCTCATAACCAAGTTCTGCCCTTAAACATCAAAGTCTCTCTCCAACTTCAGCAGCCATCTGTCTGTACTTGTTCCACCTCCAGCAGAAACTGCGGCACATCCAGCCTCTGCACGGGCTGAACTGCAGACGTCGGGACGAAGCCAAGAGCCACGCTTAGCAAGTCCCAGGTGACAAGACAGCTAGAGAGCCTGGCAGCAGCCACAGTTCGGCAGGATCAACGCTACAACCAAGAATTCTTTGTTACGGCAGCGAGACGAACAGAGGCGGCAATACGTCTGTTATTTGGAGGTGTTTCTCTCACCTCTCGGACATACAACTAACCGGGACGAGCACCACGCATGGGCTGGCATCGCGAAAGGCAAGCCTCAAATACTGAGACCAGAGCAGAGTGAAGTCAAACAATCCCTTCATTCCTCCTCCCCAAAGAGCAGCCTCTTGCTTCATCACTCGCTTGCAAGTTTTCATCTGGTAAGAAACACAGACCGTAGCTTAAGATTTTGATCCAGCAAAAGTGCGTAAAGAATCATCCTTGCCCTTCCCAAACAGGATAAGCAGGATTTAAACTTAAAGTACTAGTGAACCATCACTTCTTATTCAATATGAACATGCCAATCAGGTTTGAACTGGATCAAAAGCCAGTACAAGCTTTTTTTTTTTTTTTCTTTTTTTCCTTCCCCACCTCACATCCAGTTGTAGCTCAACTCACATTCGGTTCTCATCTCACAACCTGACACTTCCAAACTCTGCGTTTGTTTGGGCTTAAACTAACTAAAGGTGGGAAGTGGCAGCGGCCACCCTGAACATGCAGTATTGACACTCACATTGAACAAGGCCACAGAACAACCACTCAGTCCCCCAGAAATCAGAATAAGCTTCCCTAAAATAAAAAAAAAAATTAAATAACAACAGATTAAAAACATAGGTTAGGTGTCAAAATTGCCATCAGCTAATTACAAACAGCCAACTCGACTCCTAAACTTGCCTATCGGCCAATTTGCTGTTTGAAGGATGAGAGATAGGAAACATTTTCCAAGAACATACAAAAAAGGTATGTACAGATCTATTCAAAACGCAGGAAATAACGTCTTAAGTGGTTCTAGGTTACTCTCCTCTCACATCTTCTAGAAATAAATGTGGGTGACTGGAGAAATTTACTCGTCTATTCTATTCTTCCAGCTTCCCACAGGACAACTGCAATCAGCACCCAACCCACGAGAGGGCTCTGCTGCAGTCTGTTAGACTCCCCTCCTCGGAAGTTTGGCAAAGATTAAAATAATTTAAAGAATAAACTGGCTTTTCGCTTTCAGCCAGTAAGTCTTTAATTTAAAAAAAAGGGAATCAAGAATTTGCCAGGACGCGTTCACGCACCTGGCTGCTCTCGAATGAACCGTCACAGGCAAACAGCATTGCCGAAGGTCACATTTTGATGGTGTTAAGCAGCAACAGCAGCAGAGCATTGTATCGCAATCAAATCTAAAGAGGTGAATTGCAGTTGCTCTTGCTTCTGCCTTGCACTGTGAAACCAGTGAGAGACAAAGGAGACAGCAGCTGCCTCTCCTCCCGAGCTTTCAACCGTGACGGTCCAAATTCAGAGGGTTCAAAAGACGGGTTCTCTTCCACCAGCTGCCTCTACCAGTGTCTCGAATCCACCAGCTCCGGGCGGAGGCTCAGCTTCTTCAGCGTTTCATAGCCCACCACGATGACGATGGTGGAAGGAGTGGCCGAGATGATGCGGGCAGAGAGGCCTTTAGTCAGGCCCCAGGGACCTTCCTCTGCCATGAGCTGTTTGAAGGTGAGGATGATGGAGCTCTTGCCTTCCACCTGCAAAGCCAGAACAAATATTCACAGAGCTGCCAGACTTCGTGCTGAGCTGCTCTGGGGTTCTGCTCCAACTGAAGACTCCGGAGACTACAGATCAGCCAGTCCAATAACCTCGATCTAGTCTCCAGAATTCCCTGGGAAGGAAGAAGTCCTAAAGAAGCAGCAGTTAAGTGGGATTCTTAGACCCGTCTCCTCCTTCCTCCCATCTGCCCCCATCTAGAAGGGGCTTGCTCAACACGACAGCTCGCGTCTCGCTAAAACTGACACTGCCAGAAGCACCTCTCCCTTTCTGAAGGATGCCACGTCTGCTGGGGAACCTCATTTGAGCAGTCCAGGTAGGCAGAAGCCAGCCTTGCTACCTGAGCTGCCTCCTATTAACGCCGAGGGCAAATTAAGCAGCGTGATATCTAGGACAAAACAACCTACGAACAGGGAGAGAAGGGGAGTCGTTTACCTGAAGCCACAGAGATCAAAGAGCTGAGACTGAACCCCACCCCTGCGTCATGCTGTTGTTGCAGACAGACGTGCCAAGCAGGCTGAGCTCTTACCTGAACCCGAGCCCTGATGACATCCATGGGGTTGGTGAGCGTGGAAGCTGTTGCAGCTGCAAGTGGCCCCGATATAGCTTGCAGGAGGAGATGGGGACAGTCTTTAGGAGTCAAGCTAGAAAGCTGTTCTGGGAATGGGAGAGAGTAAAGTTTCAGACGAGTGGCTGCTTATCAGTTCCTTAACTCCACCTGCTAATTTAGACTGATTTACAGTGGGCAGAAGCCCTGATTTACAACCTGTCACCTCCTCCCACAGCAAGTGTAAGTGGTGCTTTCCACACCAACCAGAAAGTCAGCAAAGCACAGGGAGCAAGCCCGTAAACGCCCCGACAGCTCAGTGCTCCATCATACAGCCTCCGATCAGCTCAAACACAGGCGCTCAGACCTGCTGGGCAAACAGGGCTGAAGAAGCTTGTAAGTCCCCAAAGCAGAGCATGGAAACATTCGCTCCCCTCTAAAAGGCAGGGGGGAAACCTCTAGACAAGGCTAGCAGAAGTTGTCTGCAGGGATTTGCACGGATCCAGAAAGCTGTCACTACCACCAAGCACATTGTCCGAGAGGTATCCACACGGCAACCCGCTGTGGGATCTCTAAGGAGAAAAGCTCATCCCAGGGATTTCCTCATTCTGCTCCTACTACTTGGCAAATGGGATTTGAATCTCCCAGACTTTTATTGGTTAAAGTCATACGGAAGACAGTCCGAAAGTCCCAGTTTCTTTGGATGATGTGGTGGTTGTGTCTATCTGGCAAGGGGGAAGGAAGCTGCTCTGTTCAGGACCCTGAACGCTGATCTGAATCGCTGCCAGCAGCGTACTTTGAGCCCCGAGGAACGTTCAGTGACTGCTGCTGCTGCCAGCATGCTGTCCAGGGACAGAAGACTAGAAAAGGCAGCCAAAGCAGGGATGTATCGACAGCCGGGGCTTACGTTTAGCATCGTCTTGATTTCCACTGCAGGAGACTACGAAAGAGAGCAAACATCTGAAAGAGGCAAGCTCCGTTCTCTCCATATCAGCTTGCTTGTTCTTAGATGTCCACTTTTGAACCTTTTTGGCACAAAAGTCTTACAATTGATACAGTGGATTTTGGTATTAAAAAATTGTTCACATGGAGAGTGAAGGGAGCGCTCCCAAAAAGCTCAGACTGGACCAACATCCCAAGCTGCTGTTGCCATTTAAATGCAGCACCGATGCGTAACCAATGCTCCCCGCTGTCACCAGAATGCGCCCGCTCTGAAAAGCGAACTAGACATTCAAGACACCTGTATTTTTAAAAGGGGGTGATTTCCAAGATATGCTTTAAGCCCAGTACAGTGAAATCTCAGTCTCTCACTATCAGCACTTTTAGGCAGATTGCCATTAGGTAAATATTAGTCTAAAAACCACATGCAAAGCTGCATGACAGAAATCTAAAGGATTATCAGGGGGCAAAAAAGAAATCTTAGCCGGCCAATGTCTTTAGTGTTTGGGAACACCCTGAGGATTACCAGAGCTGGGCTAGGGAGAGAGAACATACTGTTAAGTGTAGTTTTATATCACAAGGCTTGGCACCAGTTTTAAAGCTACGGAAACCAAAGCGTGATCTTAAGACACAAAACCACGGAAGATCTGGCCTCTGTCTCTGCCTGTTGTTTGGGTTTGCTATGAGATTTGTGGCTCTAAGAGATCTTTTTGGCGTATACGAGACTCCTGAGTCCGTGTGAACTGAAAGACGAATTATACTTACACGGTGGCTTCAAAACTCTGCCCAATGCCAGACAACAGCCTTCCTCACTTCCACGCAGAAAGCGTTATTTGGGATTAGCAGAAGAGAAAGTTAAAGCAGATGCATCAAGTCCCTCTTGCCTAGAGCCACCTAAGTTTTAAGTCCTCTAGCACTCCAGACCCCTATTCTTTAGGTCTGCATTTAAAACAATGCTGCTCTGTTAAAACTTCCCCCCAACATCTGCAGAATTTGTTTAAACCGGATACGACTATTTGTTTCAAGACAGGTTCCCCTGTCTTGAGGGCTGTTTGGGGCTCCCACCCCAAATCAAAGACAGAAAGCAAACCACGCTGGGTCCACAGTTTCAGAATCAATCTGAGGGGCTTCTAGGTCTCCTGGGGTAGGATACATTCAAAGTCTCCTTTCACTTACCGGCATAGAAGTGGTAGAAGGGCCACCAGACTGCACTGTTGGGAATATAGGTGAGCAGCGAGGCCACGTAGCCCCTGTAGAAACCTCTAAAGCCATCGGCCTTGAAAATCTGGACGATGATGTCCTTGGTTTGGCCAAAGACCAACAACCGCTTGCCGTCTTGGTTCTGCACCTTAAACCTGCCCATGCTTTCCCCCTTCCTCTGCATCATGAGGTGCTGGGAGACCACATCGATGGGCACCGTGATGCTCTGGGCCACCAAGGAGGCCGAGCCGCCTGCCACCAGAGACTTCACAGCATTATTGTTGTTGTACCGTGACACATACTTTCGAGTGAGCTCATACGTCGTCACATAGCACTGTCCAGAGATCAGGGTGAAAGTGTTGACCAAAAAGCCACGGTAGAGCCCAGCTGTCCCTTCTGTCCGCAGGATTTTCACAAAAGCATCAAAAGTCCCGTTGTATAGGCTCTTGCCCTTCTGAACCTGCAACCGTGTCCGGATGAGCGTGAAAGGGTAAACGCTCACCCGGATCATCATAGTCATGCAAATCCCAAACACGTAGAATTTCCTTTTGTCCAGGTGCTCCCACTCAATGATGGGGATGTTGCGTTTGTCCTCCATGGCTCCTGGGAGTGGGGTAGGAGAGGTGGTACGCCCCAGATCTACCTCAGAAGTACGGAGCAGATCCAGGCTCAGCCCTCCTGTCTTGGCTGACTAGATTGGAAGTGCCGGCATCTGAAACGAAAGACACTTCAGTAGACGATGAAGCACCTAAATCAGCTAAAGCAGCCTACGTCACCTAACTGTGCTGATTTTCCTGAAGTACAGAGAGAGCCCTTGCATAAACCATTCTGCTGGCAGAGCGGCGGGACTGTAACCTCAGAGAGCAGTGCCGTAGCACGCGGTTGACGGTGGCACCTTCTGATGTCACGCCAGTAGCTACTTATTAAACTCTAACAGCAGTCCGCAGGCATGGCAGTTCTTGCTGCGGTCCAGACTACTCTGCTGCAAAGCAACGCTCGCCAGACTTTGCAGAGCAGTCTGAGATCCCCAGAGGAAGAGCGCTGCTCCAACAGCAAGCACTACCTTTTAACGAAGACGCAGGAATATGGCTCATCAACCAAAGCAGCTTCTCCCCAGTCATTCCAGGTTCGTGATGCTCCTAGATGTCAGGATGTCACTTTTCGGTTCCAGGCTCTGTACAAAGAAGGAAGCGACAAGCGTCCATTTGTGTTCCCAGATTCCCTGCACCAATTAAACGTGTTTTTCTGGGCATTTCCATTTCGACCTTCCTGAAGCTGGAGGGTGACGCAAGCCAGGGAAGGGGAAGAGAAGGTTGTGAAAAGAGGAGCGACAATGGGAGAACAAGGCAAATGCAAACAGCCACGCAGAGCCTCCACGCTGATGACCAAGACCTTGAAAAGAAAGGGTTAACAATCACAGCCCAGGGATCTCTCAGCTGATCAGCGCCCAACTGCGTTTTTCAGCTAAGGTGAGCAAAGTTCATCCTCGCTTCCAATACTGCATCATCGCTTCTGGTACGATGACACTCACAAAGCTGCCATCCTTCCAATTCCGGCAGCATTCAGAGCACCGGCAACTGAGGGACGGGGAGGGGAGGTCCTGGGTCAGCCTCCTCCGGCGGACCCTTCCTGAGCCTGGCTCCTGCCCCTGAGGCACTATCGCTGCCTCTCATCTCACAGGCAGCCACGTCCTGGCGGTCAACAACAACTGCTTCCCCAGGACGAGACTCGCAGCGGTTCCACCCGCCTCCCTTTTGGCTGTGATTTGCTCTAACTTGGTGCGTGATTAACCCAGCTTGCAATAAGCTAACCTCCTTGCAGGGCCAGGCACGGACAAGCACAAAGAAAAGAGGATCTCAAAGAATCAACCCAACACAAAACTGATTATTTCACTGACCACAATCTTTCCACATCAAAAAAAGCCTACGGGTCTTCAGGAATAACAGACTGCTAAATTATTAGAAAGAGCTTGACCGCAGCTGCATCACAGCTTATATTCCAGGCTCCGGCAAATTTGAAGTCTGTGCGCAGGCAGAAGCGGAACCGTTGGAGAGCGGAGCGATACCAAGTAGCTCCGCTCGCAAATGCAGAAACTGGAACAAGCGTGCCAAAACCAGAGATCTGAAAACAGATTGGCTTTGAACCTAGACCGAGCGAGGACTCAAATTTAACATGAGAGGCAGTCAACACCATACACTGATTTGGGGGCCGTTTTACATTATCAGTGTCACGCAGAAAGGCCAGAGCATAAATGTCTCCAAATTGCAGGCTTCATCGTGAGAGCTCCAACGCTCAGAGCCATTTGGTTAGAAACGCCAATAACAAAACAACTGGCAATTATTTACCTCTGGCACAGAGAAGAAATTATGATTATGAAATTGCGGG